>JAADWZ010000084.1:0-81690 GCA_023336445.1 Pythium dissimile
ACCCACTTGGACAACTGGTCGGGCAACTACGTGTACATGGGCGAGTGGAGCCTCGCGCACCCGGACGAGGCGCCGTTCCGCGACCACAACCTGCTCCGGGAGTTTGCATCCATTCAGCTCAAGAACTACGAAGGCGCGCACGCCGGGTGGGCGTTCTGGTCGTGGCGCCACGATCAGGAGACCGAGACGCCGCGCACTGGGCTGCTCTCAGGCTGGTCGATGCGGCAGCTGCTGCGCGAAGGAATCTTCTCGGTGCCCAGAGTCAACTAGAGATCCGGAGCTGGCATCTATACAGGGAGGTTGTGAGCCTGGGACTGTTGGGCCGCTTCTTGTGGACTGAAATAGAATTGGTCGACTGGTGAAAATCGGTCTAATAGGCAGAGTAGTAGACTTCATGCATGCACCTTAAAAATGAAAACGAAAATGTTCACAAATCTTGGGATGTCATGCTTTGAAGCTCATAGTTCCGTGTTGCACGTCACTACCCAACATCTACAGAACAGTGCATGCACAAACGAGAGGGCTGTCATACAGTAGCTAGGCTTTCACTAGACCAAATCTTCGCGGCAGCTGTAGCGCTCGTTCTTGAGGTCGAGCGACTTGAAAAGCGTGTCAAAGTGGAGCGCATTCGCCTGCTCGCACGCCGCGCGCTTGGCGCCTTCGTACTCAATGCCGAACACGGGCTTGTTGAGCTCAATAAACGGCACGAGCTCGGTGCATTCGCTGTATTGAAAGCACTGCTCGTTGACGGCAAAGTCAAAGTCGGCCGCGAGCTCTTTGACCTGCGCGAGGTCGTTCTTGAGCCCGACCGCCAGCCCGAGACTGTGAGCCTCAGCCGCGAGGAACCGGTTGAAGTCGAGCTGCGAGGCCGCCGTGAGCGGGAAGCCCGAGTCGTTGAACGCGCCGTCCACGTTGTCCGGGTCCACAGCGTCGCAGCCCTTTTGCTGGGCGAGCTGCAGGCGCGAGCGCACGATCTCACGCACGAGGGCGTGGCGCGTGTCGACCCAGAACTCGCCCGGCCACTCGGGCAGCGCCGCGCCATACATGTCGGCCGAGAACTTTTGCTTGTCGCTGCGCCAGTCCTCGTACGTGCCGGCGCTGAAGTAGCACACGACCTTTACGCCCCTGGCCTGGAGCGCTGCGATGGTCGACGCGTCCGTGTCGAAGAGATCGAGGTCGAACATCTTGACGGCGGGCGAGAGATCCAGCGTGCCGCTGAGCTGGATCTGGTACGGCGTGTTAGGCGTCGGCTTCCACCACGACGAGCCAGTGGACGAGTCGTTGCCCGCCGGTGGCGGTGCTGTGGCGGTGGTGGAAGTCGCAGTGGGGGCTGTCGTAGCAGGCGACGTGGTAGGAGCCATCGTGCTGGGTGGCGCTGTCGTAGGCGTGGCGGAGGTCGCGATAGGCGCTACGGTGCGAGAAGCTTTGGTTTTGGCCGGTCGCTTGGTTCGCGGAGTATCCACTTCCCCAGCGACACCGCATCCTGTAGCGACAGCCAAGGACGCGCAGGCAAACGTGGCAGCGAGAAAGAGCTTCATCGTGTGGTGATGGGGAGGGCGAGTGAAGAAATGAGTAATGAGCAGTGGCATCGACGAGCGCTGGTCTCTCTAAACCCCAGAGGCAGCAGTGGAATGCCATGCGAGGCAGCGGCTGACGCGCGATTCCAGATGGAGAGTCTGCGCCAACGTGGCGCTTGTAGCTCTTCCCCACGATCAGAGACCGTGGATTGGATGAAAACACTGTAGCCATGTGCGCGCGTCACAGATCGGGCAGGGTTTCCAGTGGTGGGCACTGCCACCTGCTTCGACGGAAGATGACGCGCAGCGTTGAGCCACCGTGGATGCAATAACGTTAGCACGCAACCTACTGCAGGGCGCTATCCACGCTGGCAGTAGTATAACGTTGCGATAGCAGCCCACGAGAGATACTCTCGTACATTACGTAGCCATGTGTGAACGAGGCCACGGACGAAGCCACAAAAAAACAGAGGGACGCGACGAAACGTGGCTTCATTGAAAGCACGCGGCAATGCGGAATGCTACGATCGTCATGTTTTTTTTATAAAGTGGTTCACATCCATATATCTGGCACCGTGTGCCGTACACTATCCGACATAAACATACTTATGGGTGTCGGAGAGACACAGGACCCTAGCCTAAAGTGCTGTTGTTGTTGCTATTTGTCTCCTCCTACAGCATGTGCGGTGGACATGTCAAACAGGTCGTGGCGCGTTTACGTTGTCTACGGGCCGCAGAAGTTGGCCTGGCCAATGTTCAGCAGCTCGGGCGTGATGAGGAAGCCGATGATGGCGCCGGCGATGATCGCGATGGGCGACGGCACGTTGAAAATGCCGACCATCAGGCCCGTGGCCAAACCGATGGCCGCGTCGCCGTTCGAGTGGACGGCCTTCTCCCAGAGCAAAAAGATGGACGCGACGATCAGTCCGCAGGCCGCGGCGTTCACGCCCGAGAGGAAGATCTTGAGGTTGTGGTTCTCGCGCACTTTCTCCCACAGCGGCAGCAGGCCGAAGAACAGCGTGACGCCCGGCCC
This sequence comes from Pythium dissimile, assembly GCA_023336445.1. NCBI lineage: Eukaryota > Oomycota > Peronosporomycetes > Pythiales > Pythiaceae > Pythium > Pythium dissimile. The sequence goes on from JAADWZ010000084.1 coordinate 2,551, forward strand.
GAACAGCCCGGCGGCGGCCGCGACAGCACCAATGGGCCCATAGAGCACGGCGCCCAGGTACGCCGAGATGTTGAACATGGGCCCGGGCAGCGACTGCACGAGCGCAAAGCCCACGAGGAACTGCTCCTTGGAGACCCAGCCTTGGTTGACAAAGTTGTCCAGCAGCATGGGCAGCATGACCTGCCCGCCACCAAAGATGATCGAACCGATCCAGTACAGCGCGTAGAACATGGACAGCAGCGTCTTGTGCGCGGCGTCCTGCGGGTGGAACACGGCGAGCGCGATGAGCACCGAGACCCAGACCAGCAGGATCAGCGCGCCGCCCAGCGCGGAGATCCCGATCTGTTTCTGCAGGTTGTGGGACACATGCGCGTCCGGCGCCACGTGGGCCGGTGCGAAGCCCGAGAGGTGGCCCGAGAGCACCACCAGCCCGCCGAAGATCAGCACGACCGGGAACACGAGCGACGACAGCCCTTGTGTGGCCAGCACGACGCAGGACGCCACCGTGGCGACAAACGCCTTGAGCAGGTCCTGGCCCACGGCCTTCTGCCAGAGCCGCACGGCCGCGATGACCACGAGCGATACGGCGGCCGGGGCGAGCCCGGCCATCCACTGCGGCAGCCCGTTCTTCAGGTAAGTCTGCGCGCCGACCCCGGCGGCCGTGAGGATGAGGAAGCCCGGCAGCATCCAGAAGATTAGCGCGACCAGGCCGCCGAGCGGGCCGGCGCGGAGGAGCCCGATCGAGGTCACGACCTGCGTGGACGACGGGCCCGGGATGGCCGAGGCGATGGAGAGCACCTCGAGGAAGCGCTCGTCCGAGAGCCAGTGCTTGGTGCGCACGAAGCGGTCGTGCGCGAGCGCGAGGTGCGACGGCGGGCCCCCGAACGAGAAGAGCGATAGCGGCACGATCTCGGTCACGACCGAGAGCAGGCGGCGCCAGTACGGCTCGGTGGGCTGCAGCAAGAGGTCGTCGCTGGTGGCGCCGCCTAGCAGGGCATCGCGCTCGGACACGGGCTTGGACATGCTGCTTGCTTGGGCTGCTCTGGACAGCGCTGGATGCAGAATGAACGCTCTGGAAGTCCAGCGGGACGGGCGATCCGGTCTTCAGCGAGCTGGATTGAATAGGTCGGCTTGTCCAGCGACTAACAGTATAAAAAAAGTGGATTGCGATCAACTGGTCTTTCGTGGGCTTCAGATCGCAATCCGGGTGTACTTCCGGTTTTGTCATGTACGGTACGTCGATTACCATCATTCTCCTGTCTAGCTGGTGGGAAAATCGAATCTCTGGATTCTCGGCATTGACAAAATCGAATCCATGCGAATCTCACTTTGCTAATTACATTCTGAAACTCACGTCACGTTGTGTCTGTGTACAAAATCCTACGCCGAGGACGGGAAAATGATGGTCTGCATGCCACGGCCAGGAAGCGTCACCGTGACGGTCTGGCTGGTCGGCGACTGGATCACAAAGCTCGTGGCGTCGTTGTTGCGGTTGCACAGAATGACCACCAGGCGCTTCTCGGGCGTGAGGAACGCCGTGCGGTGAATCTTGCCCAGGTTCTTTTTGCTCGTGGCTTTGAGCTCCACGCGCACCGAGCCGGCGGGCACGAACTTGGACAGGTGGCCCATGTAGTAGTACATGGGCTGCTTGTAGAACTCGGTGCCCGACACTTCGTCCACGATGATCGGCGCGTCGACCACGTTGTTGGCCCAGTTGGGGCCGCCCTTGGTGTCCAGCGCGATGTTCCAGTCGGTCCAGCCGGCCGTGAACATGTTGATGTCCTCGATCATGTCGCGCGCGTAGTTCTCGGCGCGCCACCAGATCTGCTCCGGCTCCTGGATCTTGACGCCCACGCCCGTGCCGAGCCAGCTGGGCAGGTAGCCTTCACAGGCCTCGGTCGCGAGCAGAAACAATTTTGGGTACTTGTTGTGGAAGTTGAGCACCTTGTCAAAGTCTCCGCCCCCGTCAAAGAAGGTAAAGTCCAGGTTCTTGTACCAGTGGATACCCACACCGTCAATGTATTTCATGACCTCGGCGTCCTGGTACACTTTGTCGCGGTCCGGCAGGTCGGCCTTGTTGTCGTCGTGCGCGATGAGCTTGAGGTCGGGGAATTTGCTCTTGATCATCGGTCCCAGGTCGAGCTTGATGAAGTCGCGCTCCAGCTCGGGCGTGAGGCGCAGCGACTGCCACGCGTTGAAGTGGATGAACGGCTCGCCCGGCTCATTTTGCACCGTGAGCCCCCACATCTTGATGCCGTCGGCCTCGAACGCCTCGATCGCCTTGGTGTAGTACAGTGCGAGCGCCTTCCAGTACTTGTCGCCGGGCTCGCCCTTGAGCTTGCAGTTGGTCGTCACATTCTCCCGGGTCATCCACACGGGCGGCGCCCACGACGAGGCGAAGAGCGAGAGGTCGCGCGAGGTCATGTTGAGCGCGCGGTGGATCAAGTTGAGCTTGTTCGAGTTGGGTGCGCGGTCCACGTCGATGGAAAAGTGCTTCATCTCGAAGTCGTCCACGACGTCGTTGTACGAGTAGATGGTCTCGGAGAAGTCGGTCGAGGCGATCGGGATGCGACCGACCGAGTACTGGATGCCGTCCACCGAGTAGTAGGCTTCCAGCACCTTTTGCTGGAGCTTGGGCGTGAGCTTGTAGATGTTGATGGCTGCAGCGTCCGTGAACGCGCCACCGAAACCGATCATCTTCTGGTACGCGAGTGTCGGGTCGACCACCAGATCCACGGTGCCGGGCTTGGTCGCGTCCACGGTCTTGGTCGTGTAGGTGAGCCGGTCGCCGGCCTTGGAGGTCGTGTACACGCCCACCTGGCCCTTGGTGAGCGACAGGTAGCCGTTCGAGACCGAGTCGCAGGACGTCTCGGTGCAAACGCAGACGCCGTCGAGGTTCTTGCCGAAGCGCGTGGAGAAGTTGCTGCAGGCGGTCACGGCCGCCGCATTGGTGGGGGTCAGCGCGAGCGCCGCCGCCACGAAGAGCGCCGTCGTCCAGGAGCGCAGCATGCTTTGAGGCTGGTTGTTGAAAGTTGCTTGGACAGGAGGAAGCAAAAGCCGAACTGAGCGTTAAAGCGACCGCTGAGCTGACGGCGACTGACCGACTGATTGTCTGTGGACCTACGTAGACCGCTCCATAGCAATGCCATTGGCATCAGGACTTCAATTACGAGGACTCGGATGGGACATCAGCGCATCTGGCGCGCGGTGCTACGTTTTAGGGGTGGAAGTACAGTACAATACACCAACTGACTGTGGATTTCGCACAGACGCGAGAGGACGGATGGCTGTGACTCACGACGTTCCTCCAAGATCGGCCACCTACACCTGAGCGTTTGCCAATCAGCTGTTCGTTGCTAATATAGTAGCCTCCATGTCGAATCCACTTCAAAATGCATGACCTACTAATTTTCGTTGCTAAAATAGTACTCGCAGTGGGGTTGTGTAGCGACAGTCCTTTCTTGATTTTTTTTCGAGACATGGGAAAGTGCATACTCGGTGACTATGGAATCAGATCCCCTTCTTCAAGGTCAGACTCATTGGTGAAAGCAAATGGTTTCGCACGTCCTCGGATGCAGCTTCCTGTGGAAGCATCGAGGAAGTTCCTCGGTCACTTAGTCCGTGAGAGGAAGTTGGACTTTTGGGCGAATGTGGTAGCTTTTGGTGTTGTACGAGAGGCAGACGTCGAAGTCCAATACTGTTAGTCTTATCTTGTCGAGAGCTTCTGTAAGGAAAGCGACACTTGATGTGGATAGTCCGAGGAAGTTGCTCCAACAATCTCGATGGGCTCACATTCGAGACTCCCCCCAACGCAGAGAAGACAGACAGTCGAAGCAATGGAATTTACGCTACTGTACTACAGAACATGTAGTACAGTAGCCAGCACGGAACTGCCGTCAGGGTTTATAGAAATATACGGCCTTGCTGTAGTTCGGAGCTGGCCTGGATTTTTTTGGAAAGAGGGATAGGCCATCATCATCGAATTGGATTTGGGTGGATGATCGAACGTAATGCGATAGAGTGAACACCTGTAGGCTACACTCTGACAATAGCAGGCTGAGTTGCAGTTTGAGTTTGTCTTTGGTGATGGCTTGATCATCAGTCAACGCCCGTGACCCCATTGATTAAAAAAGGGTTGCTCAGCATCATAGTGTTGAAGGATGAAGCAGCATCTGCGGAACATCACTAGAATGAATACCTCCTTCCACTAGACGTTCCAGCACACCTGCCAGCATTCCCGATGGGCTTCAACCTTGAAGTTGCGCTTCTTCACTCCTGGGTCGCATCCCTTTGTACTTCGAAGTGAATATTTCCCAGTACTATATACCAATCAACCTCGTTCACCACGATACTAAACATCCGCCGGCGAATCCACGTCCAAGCTGATCTCTATCTACTTTCCAGGGATTCCGCGCCGGGACGCCCATGGAGTTTGCGCGAATTTCTTGCGCGTGCATCTGCATGGGCTTTCCAGGCTGGAAGAGCCTTCGTCAATTTCTCCCGCGTGCTACAGTGCTCCATCAGCACTGTTAAAGGGGACGAACATCCGACGTCCATAATGCGGAAGCCGTCCGCCAAGCAAGCGAAGCCGAAATGGGTACTTACATTTACGTCTGTCTGACTGTCAACTAGAGATTCCTTACGTAGCATTCATACACTTAGGCGCTCGGGAAGATGATGGTCTTGACCGAGTGCGAGGCGATCGCGAGCGTGAAGGTCTGACCCGATGGCGTCTGGAAGACCGAGGTGATGTCCGAGTTCTTGCGATTGCAGAACACGACCACGAGCCGCTTCTCGGGCGTGACGAACGCCACTTGGTGCGTGCTGCCCCAGTCCTTGTTGCCCGCCTTTTTGAGGTTCACGCGCACCGAGCCGGCGGGCACAAACTTGGAAAAGTGGCCCATCGTGTAGTACATGGGCTGCTTGTAGAACTCGGTGCCCGAGACCTCGTCCACCAGGATGGGCGCGTCTACGAGGTTGCCCGCCCAGTTTGGCCCGCCGCTGGTGTCGAGCACCAGGTTCCAGTCGGTCCAGCCGGCCGCCCAGTTGGCAATGTCGTCGATGATGTCGCGCGCGTACATCTCGCCACGGGCCCACATCTTCTCCGGGTCGTTGAGCTTGGTGCCGCGGCCACTGCCTAGGAAATCAGGTAGCGAGCCTTCGCACGCCTCGGTCGCCAAGATGAAGATGTCCGGGAACTGGTTGTGGAACGTGACGAGCTTGTCGTAGTCGCCGCCCGTCTCAAAGAACCAAAAGTCGAGGTTCTTGTACCAGTGGATGCCGGCACCATCAATGTACTTGCGCGCGTCGGCGTCTTTGAAGATGGCGAGGCGGTCGATGAGGTCGGGTTTCTGGTCGTCGTGCGCGATGAGCTTAATGTTGGGGAACTTGGACTTGATCAGCGGACCGAGGTCCTTCTTGATGAAGTCGCGCTCTTCCTCGGCGGATAGCCGCAGCGACTGCCAGTGCGCGAGCTGGAGCGGCGGCGGGTTGGGCTCGTTTTGCACCGTGAGCCCCCAGATAGGGATGCCCTCGGCTTGGTACGCCTCGATGAACTTGGCATAGTACAGCGCCAGTGCCTTCCAGTACTTGTCGCCTGGTGTCCCTTTCATGTGGCAGTCCTCCGTCTTGTTCTCCTTGGTCATCCAGATGGGCGGCGCCCACGACGACGCGAAGATGTTGATGTTGCGCTTGGACATGGCCAGCGCGCGGTGGATCAAGTTGAGCTTGTTGGACGTCGGCGCGCGGTCCACGTCGATGGAAAAGTGGTCCATCGCGAAGTCGTCCACCACGTTGTTGTAACTGTACACCGACTCGGAGAAATCGCAGGACGCGATCGGAATACGGCCGATCGTGTACTGGAGCCCGTTGTCAGCGTAGTAGGCCTCCAGCACTTTTTGCTGGAGCTTGGGCGTGAGCTTGTACGTGTTGATGGCCGCCGCGTCCGTGAACGCGCCGCCGAAGCCGATGATGCTCTGGAAGGTCACATTCGCCTCGATGGTCCAGTCGACCGACGTGGCCTTGCTCGCGTCCAGCGTGGTGCCCGTGTAGGTGAGACGGTCGCCGGCCTTGGAGGTCGAGTAGACGCCCACCTGGCCCTTGGTGAGCGACAGGTAGCCGTTCGAGACCGAGTCGCAGGACGTCTCGGTGCACACGCAGACACCGTCGATGTCGCGGTTGAAGCGCTTGGAGAAGTTGGGGCACGCCGTCTTGGCGATCGCGGCGTCGCTAGACTGCGAGGCCAGAGCGAGCGCCAGCAGCAGCGACGAGATCGACCACGAGCGCACCATGGTGGCGACAATGAAGCAGGGGTGAAGAGCCTTGGCGGGGTCGAGGGAAAATTGCCGACTGAGTGATCCAGGCGCGAGCTCGAGGTGATCCAGGCTCCAGGTCAAGATGATCCAGGCGCCAGCTCAAGGTGCCACCTGAGGTGGGGCTTGTTCTGCGAGTTGTTGGTCAGTCAGTTGGACTGTTGGATCTTGCAAATCTTGCATCATTGATACATGGTGCCAGCATGGATTCCACAGTGGAAGCCTCCCCCATGCGCTGGCAGTGACTGCAAAATTACAGATCCAAAACAATTCAGTCACCCATCAATGTCATAGTTTGTGACTGTGGATCACAATTTGTGCCATGCACATCCAAAGCCTTTTGGAAGAAAAAAAATGTGACTTCCATACACAACTTTAGTGAAGAGTCGCCATGTGTACTGAACATTGACAGCGTACCCATGAGTCTTGCGACGCTTGAAGAAAACGGAGAAAGATACGCTTGTTCCTTCTCTTCATTTTTTGTTCCAACTTTGAGAGGAGAAATTCCCCTCAGAATTGAATGCAAACCGCATCCTGCTTTTTGTTCTCTGAAGACAACGTTTCCAGTGCAAACGGAACAAATCGGTACAACAACACTTTTGTTCTGCTGTGAAGATGGACCACAATACTTATAATTTTCGCCCATTCCCTGGGAGCTGGGAATAGTGGAACACATCTCGTTTTTTGTTCTCTTCAATTTGAACTTGCAATCGTCTTTGTTGAGCAGCTTTCGGTGCGTGGAGGTCATTCAGCCACGGTTAAAATCCATGCTTGAAACAGAGCGAGAGCCCAAAATAATTACGTAGCTAAGCCTGCCCAAACTGAAAGCGTCATTCGTTACATCGACCAAAAACGAGCCTGGAACCAGAACGAAAAAGTATCAGCGAAAACAATTCCACACAACGCAATCCATGCTCAAAATCACCAAAACGTCTCAATAATATGTCGTATTTACAGAAAGACACACGCCATCGCGAAGGTCGCCAGAATGGGAACGGAAATGCGCACCAATGATCCGCTCGCTGACGTGGCCCCCGGCGCCGTCGTCGCGCTCGCGCCGCCCCCCGAGCCGGCCCCAAAGATCACTGTCTGCACGGCGTTGGCCGGAAGCGAGAGCTTGGCGTCTCGCTTGCCCTGCGCATCACGCAGCGTGAGCTCCAGCGACGCGTTCCCGCGGTTCTGGAGCACCACCACGAGGTGCTGCTCGGGCGTGAGGAACGCGACGCGGTCCAACGCCTGGAATGCCGTGGAGTTGACCGATCCGTCCGCGACGTGGAGCCCCACGCGAGTCGAGTTGGGCGGCAGAAACTTGGCCACGTGACCCATGACGTAGAACATGCCTTGCTTGTAGAACTCGACGCCCGTTTCTTCGTCCACGAGGATGGGCGCGTCGACGACGTTGCCCGCCCAGTTGGGCCCGCCGGCCGTGTCCAGCGCCATGTTCCAGTCGGTCCACCCGACGGCAAAGTTGGCCAGGTCGTTGATGATGTCGCGCGCGTAGTGCTCGGCGCGGCGCCACATGATGGCCGTGTCGTTGAGCTTGGTGCCGCGTCCCGTGCCGAGCCCTTCGGGCATGGACCCGGTGCAGGCCTCAGTGGCCAGGATGAACACATCCGGGTACTTGGCGTTGAAGTCGCTGAGCTCCTGGAAATTGCCCATGCCGTCCGAGATGAAATCCAGGTTCTTGTACCAGTGGACGCCGACGCCCGACACGTACTGGCGCGCGTCCGAGTCGTCCAGCGTGGCCGGCACCCAGTCCGGCACGAGATCCTTCTGGTCGTCCAGCATGATGATCGTGAGCTCGGGGTGGTTCTTCTTGAGCGTCGGCCCGAGGTCTCTCTTGATAAAGTCGCGCTCCTGCGTGCTGTTAAAGCGCAGCTGCTGCCAGCTGAGCAGCGCGATCGGCGGCTGGTCCGGCTCGTTCTGCGGCGTGATGGCCCAGAACGAGATGCCTTCTTTCTTGTACTCGTCGAAGAACCGAGAGTAGTAGAGCGCCACGGCCTGCCAGTAGGGCTCGCCCGGCTCGCCGATCACGTGCGAGTTGAGCGTTGTGTTCTCGCGCGTCATCCACGCCGGCGGCGCCCACGACGACGCAAACAGCGCGATCGGCCGCGACGACGCCGCGAGCGCGCGCTTGAGGAACTCGATCTTGTGCGTGGCGTTGGACTTGTCCACGTCGATCGAGAAGTTCTTCATTTCGAGATCGCCCTCCACGGGGTTGTACGAGTACACCGACTCGGAAAAGTCGGTCGAGCCGATGGGCACGCGGCCCAGCGAGTACTGGAGCCCGTTGTCGCCAAAGTAGGCGTCCACCAGCCGCGCCTGCACCTCTGGCTGCAGCTTGTACACGTTAATGGACGTGGCGTCCGTGAACGCACCGCCAAACCCTTTGATCTTCTGGTACGTGACGGCCGTGTCGAGCACGATGGTGGCGTCGTCGTCGGCAGCGCCCGCGGCGTCGCTCGTCGCGAGCGTCGAGTACGCGAGCCGGTCGCCCGCGAGCGAGGTCTGGAACAGGCCAACTTCGTTGGCTTTGAGCGTCAGGTAGTCGCTGGCAATCTCGTCGCACTGCGTGGCGTTGCACACGCACACGCCCTCGAGGGTCTTGCCGAAGCGAGCCGAGTAGGACGAACAGGCGGCAGACGCTGAGCCCACACCTGCCGTGGAGCTGAGCCCGACGGCTGCCAGCAGCGAGAGCGCGCGTGGCGAGCGCATGATGAATACGTGGTGAGATGCAGAATGGCCAGTGGGCGGTCAAGTGCAAGTTGGTGACCGGGAGGTCAAGTGGCGTCAGCAAGCAGTGCCCACGTTCCCGTCGATTCGACAAAGAAGTCAGACGCCTACTGAATTAATAAGAGCTGCCAACAACAATGAAGAGCTCCAAACCTGGAGAGGCGGGGACTTCAAAATGTATTGCATTGAGTGAGATTATGGGACTTGATTCGCAAAAATGGCTTCAATGTGGCGCAAGAACCGCGTGCTGTCGGTGCTGGCTGGGGTCTGGTCGCTGTGGTGACTGGGGTCTTGTTCCTTGGCCCCGTGTGGGGATGGAATGCTGGACAACGTCGCAATTGCCTTGCAGGCTGCACTCTAATGACTTCGATCACTGTCGAATTAGAAGAACATGGCACCAAAGTCCAACCTGAAGAACCTCGGCAGATGCGTCCGTGATACAGACTGTACTAACAACCGTAACGGCCATGGTGTGAGTGACAACACGTCCGCCTGCCCTGCGGTCAAGTCTGCGATCAGTGGCGCTTGAAGTTCCTTGTTCAAAGTTAGTCGATACCTGGGGGCATCTGCTGCAACTCACAGTATGCATCCTGTTTTGTCAACGCCCTGCCAGAGCTTGTCTATCCACATGGTGTTTCTTTATTATTCGTCTTGTTCAGGCAGGCTCGCTGTCACCTCGTAGCAGCTAAATCGCTATATACACTCGCTCCTTCCTCGCAGCGCGGCGTTTGTTTACCATCACCGCTCGATCCGCGCGGATCTATCGGTAGGAGCGCCGCTGCGACGTGGAAAAGAGAGGCGTGCCTTTCTTCATGGCCCCTTTCTTCTTGCCCGCGCCCCGGTCGGCAATCGGGGGCGACCCTGCGCCAAACCCCAACGGTCCGTTCGCGGCGCCCCACATCGACGGAGAGCTCATCACGTCTTGCGAGGGTGCAGCACCACCAGGAGCAGCGCTACCTCCCAGCGGAGGGTAGTAGCCCGAGTTGCGCGTGATAGTCGCGAACGACGCATCGATGTCTGGTGGTGTTGGGTGCTCGGTCGACAATGCCTCGCTTCTCGAGTACTCGTCCAGCTGGAGCCCGTCGTGAAACGCGTCCGCGAGCGACATCTCCGCAGGCGCGGGCCAGTGCGCCTCCCCATCGTCCAACGAGAACCCACGCAGCGACTGAGCGTACTCCGAGTACAGCGGCGGAGACTTGGGGGACGTGGCAGCACTGCCATTGGCACCTTTGCGGCCTTTCTTCTCGGCATCTTTCTTCGCGCGTCGCTGCTTCTCTCGCTTCTTAAACTCCCCACGGAACGCGTGGACTGTCTCGGGTGACAACAGGTCACTCAGATCCAGCTCGCAGACGTAAAAGTCGCAAAACTTGGGCAAATGGCCGAGGAAACGGTAGCGTTTCTGGACCTCGTCGTCCATAACCAGGTGCTCGACTTCGAGAACGCGGCCTTGCACAGTGTCGGGTAGCCGCTCGTAGTGGACCGCACTCGACAGCTCAACAAAGCGAGCCGACGAGGGTGGCGACGAGGCTCCTACCCACGCCTCTTCCAGCGCCGCGGACGCTGCGGCTTCACTATCGTCCTCTACGCTCGGCTTGCGCGCCTTCTCGGCGAACTCTTTGGTGAGGCACTTCATGTTGAGCGGGTGCAGCACCACGTAGCAGCCATCCTGCTGCTGGTAGAACGAGTACATGTCGCTGGCGCTCAGCCCGTCGAGCGACTGGAACTTGCCGCTGGGCTCGGCTGCACCGTGGCGCGCTTCGTAGCCCGCGAGCCGGCCAGACGTGGCCTTCATCGCTTCCTCCACGAACGGCAGCGTGTCCGCGTCTCCGCTACTGCGGCACTCGGCGTCCAGCACCTCCAGATCGCGCATCTCGCCCGTCGCCAAGTGGAGCAGGTACTCGTGGGTCGACTCGAGGATGCGCGCGTACTTGGCCTCTGCGTCGTACACGGTCGGCAGCTTGCGCACGCGGCGGCGCGGCGCCGTCAGCGACTCGTTGGCGTCGCGCACATGCGGGAAAAGACTGGCTTTGGGGCGCTGAAGAAACTGGAACGTGGCCTGTGTGTCCACACGCGGCGGCAACTGAACGCTCTCGAGTTTGGCGCTGCGCAGCTGGCCTTTCTGCACCGAGTCGAAGCACATTGGGCAGCGGCGCCAGTACTTGTCGGTCATCGACAGGTAGCGCAAGATGCACGGCCAGCTACGCCATTATAATCGCGGTGAGGACTCAGAATTTGACCATGAAATAAACTTGCGAGTCTTACCAGAAGATGTGGCCGCAGCGCGTGATCTTGGGCGCGCGGAAGTCATCCAGGCAGATCGGACACGTCGCGGGGCTTGACTCGTCGTACCAGAGCATCACCTGCTCGACGGATTTCCCTATCATAATCCCAAATACAATTTGATGAGAAAGACGGATCAAGCAGCGCCAGCCAAAAGCACCGTTTGCGGCGTACATTCAGTGAGCGTCTCGACGTCCCAGCAGGCCACGGCGTCGTCGTCCGGTAGTGGCGCGATCACAAAGCGATAGCTAACCATACAATCCAATCGATCAACAAACCACACGTTCGAAACCGATACAGCCCCCCCCCCCGTCCATCTACAGTGGAATCCTAGATCTCCACCACACTATCGAGCAGACTACAATACGCACTTGGCATGGAGATACTCTTGCTGCGTGCGCACGGGTGTGTGCTTGGCCTTTTTCTTGCCGTGCGCGTGCTGCGGCTTCTCGCGCTCCGGCAGTTGGAAGTTGAGCAGGTGGTTGGCCGAGAGTCCATTGCGCGTCATGCGCCCGCCGTCATATTCGATATACTAAAAGATTGCAGTGTTAGACCCTATGCGATTCCTTCCACAATCAACAGCGAGATAGATAGAGAGAGAGAGCCATCGGTCTAACGTACGTCACGCTCTTTCTTCGATGTAGCACGCCGAGAGCCATTGTTTCTAAACCGCGGGTCGACACGATGGTGTTAGACATGTTCCACCCATACAACCAAAGATCAACAACAACAACAAAAACAGAAACAGTTCCGCACCGCATATCGTAGAGGTGTGGAGAGAGGTCGGGTGGGGAAGCGGAGGTGACGAGCTTAAGTAGAGGCGGCAGACAGAGCCGCGTACGTAGAGCAAAGAGAGAGAAGCAGCGGCTGGCAGCGGGCAGCAGATGCGAGCAGAACGAGCCGCAGGAGGATCCAAGCACCGCGGGCGCGTGGATGATCTCGCGGATGGCAATTACACCTGCGAAAGAACGACCAAGATTCAGGTGGGCCGCCCCTTGAATCCCTTCAGCCAATCATATCGATTTCTTGGCGTTTAACACCCAATCAAATCGTTTTTGTGTGTACTGCTTGGTAGATATGTTTCGAACGTGTCATGTTCTTAACTCATTGAGCTCTTGGGTGGCAGGTCCCCAACGTAAACCCAAGAACGAATCAAGAGCATGGAGCGCTCGCGCGAGGTCGTGCGGCTCTACCGGCGCGTGCTGAAGCTGGCCAAGCAGTACCCGAGCATCAAGCGCGACGCGATCATTGCGGACATCAAGCTCGAGTTCCACGAGGCCAAGCACCTCACGGACGCGCGCAAGATCGAGGAGAAGATGGCGGCTGCGCGCGGAGGCATCACAGAGCTGGCCCAATACTCGACGCTCCAGGCCAACTCGACGTCCTGGACGGTCGATGTGGGCCGTGAGGTCAAGCCACAGACGGACGAGGACCCGGCGGTTAAAGTCGTAGGCGATAAGCAACAGAAATAGTGGTTTTCGAAGTTGTTCATGTCTGATGCATGGTCGCTTGCGCCGTGGCTGGTTGGAGCGGCGGTGGCGGACACACGTCGCAGCCTTGGCAGCAGCGCTCGCACACGGGGCCGAACTGCGTCTGTGGGATCAACATCAGGTCGCCCGTTTGATTGGACGTGGTCATGTTGAGGTACTTGCTGATGGGTGCGTCCTCATCGGCGACCTACACCGCCACATTGGTTAGATTCACACGAGCAGCTACGCAAAATACTTTAACTTCCCATACTGAAATCACGTGGGGCACGGTCTCTGTCGGATCTTGGAAGTAGCCAAACCAGTAGGTCTGCCGCGCACTGGGCGGCCAGCCGTGCGGATTGGGCGACGCGCTGACGATTGCCAGCACCTCCTGGAAGAGCGAGCTACGGCGGATCATGCCGTCGTCGTCTCGCAGCTCGATGCGCAGCCGCAGCTGCGCGAATGTAACGCTCTGGAACTCGCTGTCAGAGAGCTGCAGCGTGCCCACGGTCGGTAGCAACCCGCCCTCCATGGTGCCCACGATGAACGAGTTCTGCGCGCGCGGGTCCGACGGGAACGTGAACACGCGCACCTTCACGCGCACCATTTTCTGTGATGCTACCGCTGCAGCAGTAAAAAAAAATTCCAGACATGAGACGAAGTGCGCCGCTTCACGAAAAGCCACATCAAGGTTACAAAGAAGACAACGACAACAAATTTGGAGTATTCATGTACGTTTTTCGTGGTCGAAGTGGACTGATGCTACATTGGTGGTGAGGTTTCTTTCCATGTGATAAAGAGGAGATTGGCTTCAGTGGCGCTCACATAAATATTCGAATAGTAGAGATATGATGGATCGGCAAGAGTCCACACAGAATGGGGTCGAAGACGTTGTGGGTCGCAAACGCCTAGATGAACGCCCAGCCTGATCGCTCAAATGCCGTCGACACGTCCTTCTTGGTCTCTTCGCCGGCGGCGGAGGTCGCCGTCAGTCGCGCCTCCTTGGCCGACGTTGATGGCGACGCGATGGCGACGGTGGAGAACACGTTCTTGATCTGGTCCAACATGACGTCTTTGCTTGGGTGGTAGAGGAAGGGAACTGGAGGGCGGGTTAACGTAAACCGGGGCAAATTGCTTTCTGAGCTCAATGAAGGAGAGCAAGCTGGAGGAGAACAGCGCTTGGTGTCGTGTTGCTGCCATTTCCCTGTCGACGGATCTCGTTCACCCACGCCCAGATTCTCAGTGTCGGAGCAGTCCTAAACCTATGACATTACATACCCCGAGCGATTCAGCTTTGTAATGTGCCAAATTTCAGCCGTTTGGAATGGTGATAATTAATTATATGTATGTTTTAATGGATGTGATATCTTAGCAAAAGTGACGAGCCACCCGCCTTGTGCTGTGGTTCAAGTGGGTTCCGTCACTGTGATTGGCGGAACCAGAATTTCGATCCACCCATCGTGACATCGACGCGTCAGAATCGAGAGCCCTTCATTTTTGTGGTCTCTGATTGGCTGGATTGATTGCAATGCATCTTTTTTTTGGGTCGTGTGATCGCAGGTTCAGTTTGACGCCACAGCGGACAGGGTTGAATGTGCTGTGCAGCAAAGAACGCTCGGCGGCTCGTGGGCTGCAGAGCGTTCTTTCTCATAGATGAAGAGCGAAGAACCAAAATGGCCTCACTGTTTCGCTCGAGCTGCATAGCAATGCGTATCTAAGTGGTTCAAGGGTCGAAGGTGGTTCTGAGGTGGATGTGAGATTCGTCGTCTTGCTGTCACATGCAAAAGAAGCGAGTGACACGGCGGTGGTGGCCGCTTTGGCGTGGAGTTACCGTACAGTACGGTACGTCCACCAGAATCCATAATGGACTCCATCGTGACCCCGACGGCGCAAAAACTCGAGTTGAGCTCAAAGAATTTCTGTTCCCGCACTCTTGTCGGCGTTGTCACCTCCGGAGAGAGAGTCTCGAAGCCCGCGTTGCCATGAGAGTCGTCCACGAACAACGGCAGTACGGTTGCAGCTGAGCACACCGTAACTCAGCTCCAGCTGAGTTTTGCTGCATGGGACAGAAGCAGCGCATCGATGACATAGTCTTGATGGGGGCGGTGATGGATACACTCGCTCCGCAGATGATTCAATTCTGCTGAACACCAAGCTTCGATTTTTACTGGTGCGCGTGAATATCGCGGCCGAGGAAAGAAGTTCACTTAGTGTGAACATGGCTACACCTCAAGTTCACTTCGGTACACTGTACCATCCGTGTCACCAAACGCTATCCCCAACCGTCTTTCTCACAGTTTTCAACGCCCAACGCCATGGAGTTTGCGATCGCCGACGTGCACGCGCTCGTGCGGCGCGAGAGGCGCGAGGAGGCACAGCGGCTGCTGGAGCGCGTGTCGGCGCAGGTGCTGCCCATCCTGACCAAGCGCCGCTTCCGCGTGCGCAAGCTGCACGAATTTTTCCCCAAGAACCCAAATCTGCTGGGCATGAACGTCAACCGCGGCGTGGTCATCTACATCCGCTGTGGGTTGGCTGGGGGATGCTAGTTGGGTGGGTGGGTGGGCGTTTTCAACTAGCTGGCGTGTGTATTTTCTACATAGTACGGCCACAGCATCGGCCCTCGACGTTCCTGCCGTACGAGGCGCTGCTCGAGACCATGCTCCACGAGCTCACGCACATGGTGAGCTGGCTGGCTGCGCGCCAAGTTGATAGTCGGTGGCTCGTGCTGCTATGCTGAGTTGCTGGGCTGTCTTTTGTTGTTGTTTTGTTGTTGTTGTTGGTAGATCCACGGGCCGCACAACCAGGCGTTCTACACGTATCTCGATGGGTTGAAAGACGAGATGGAGTCGCTCATGCTGCGCGGGCTCCTGGGGCGAGAGGGCGCTCTCTTCCAGGACGCCGGCGTTGGAAATGTACAGTCTCTACTCTGGACGAGCTTGCCCATTCATAGTATCTTGGTTCTAAATGCATGGAGCGTGTCCTACCGTATTTGCATTTATCTAAAAGAGCATCGAGACTGAGACCTCTGTGATTGCTGTTCGCCACGCCAATGACAACCGAGCGGCAGTGCTGGCCGCCGCTCGGCGAGCAAAGGTGCGTTCTGGGCAGAACCTCCAAACGCAGCAACTATTGTCAGTTGGACTCAGTTTTGTCAATCGATTTTTGGATGGCAGTACCAACGGCTTCTCGGCGGCGTCACCACGCAGCGGCTTGGGTCGACCAATAGTGCCAGCGATGCTAACGGTCTCACGGCGGCGCAGCTCCGCGCACGAGCGTTGGACGCGGCGGAGCGGCGACGGCGCGACAACGACGAGTGTGCGCTCTCTGCAGGTCTATCCGAAGCCATCGAAATCCTGGGGATCGACGACAGCAGCGACGAGGAACAAGTCAATCTGTCGACGCGTCCAGCGCCGAGAAGTTTGGCGGTGACAGACGGCACGCGAATCCAGGGAATCCAGGACGCGATTGCCATCGACGAGGATGCCACTCCGGAGCCTGTCGTTGTGGTGCTGGTAGACGACGACTCGGATGGAGGCGACCGCCACGTGAGGCAACCACGACCACCGGAAATCGTTGATCTCACGGCCGATTGACGAGATGGACGCCAAACTACAGCACCGCTACATGTTGAGCTCTTCCGATTTCCAAAACAAAAAAGTTCGGTTGGACAAAAAAACACACACACTCTTACTGCCCTTTCCATGTGATCTCGTGTCGGCTCTCGATGCGACGGCTAAAACTCGGCGCTGAATCGGTGGTCAAACGCGGCGTCGTCCTCCTCGGACGCGATCGCCGTCTTGAAAATGCCCTTGCCAAAGTACTCGGCGATGGTCTGGAACCCGTCGGCCGCCGTTTCGAGCTGGTTGTAGAACTGCTCATGGTTGCCGGCCTTTTGCTCGAGCTGCGTCTTGAGCCCCATGATGTGGCGGTGGTCCAGCGAGCACGTGATGCACTCGCGCTCCGTCTCGGAGATACAGTTGAGGTGGAAACTGTGCTTGCACATAAAATGGACCGCGGGCAAATCCAGGTCGTGGTTGCACAGCTCGCACTTGGTGGCCTGGAACACGATGGCCTTGCTGTTGAGCTCGCCGATTTCCTCCTTCATTTTCTTGGTGTCGGCCTTGTACGTTTTGATTTTTTCCTCGTCCTCTTCGATCTTGCGCTCGTCGCTCGTCAGCTGGTTCACAATGTACTGGCGCACGACCGACACGGGAAGCTCGCGCGACTGGCTTAGCACTTGCACGACCTGCAGCGGCGGGATTACCGGGTTCGTGTCGATCAGCGCGAGCAGCTGCTTGAGATCTTTCCACTCTTCGCCGCTCTTGACGCCCTTGGGCAGCGGCCCGCGCTCGGCGAAATATTTGAGCGCCAGCGACCATAGGTTCGGGTCTTTTTCGCCGTGCTTGCGCACTTCGTCAATGATGCTCTGGTCGTCGTTTTCTTCAATATGGAACTGGACGAGCATGTGGTATAGATGGAGCTTGTTGTACAGATACCGCTTGCCCTTCTTCATGCCGCGCATTTGCAGGTGGATCAGCGCGTGGTCCTCGTCGTAGCGGACACGGGGATTGTCCAGAATCGCCATCACCGCCTCTTCCCGATCGGCGTCCGTCAGCTTGCCCTCCGCGCTCTCGCCGTCGTCGCTCAGCACCATCTCCAGCAGCGTGTTGCCGATCAACGGGTTCGTGACCGTCTCCACTTCGACAATGTACTGCAAAAACTCTTTGAGCTGCTCGCGATGCGACACGAACAGATGCAAAAAGTCTGCCGGGTCCGACTTGAGTCTTGAGTCGCCAGGCACGAACTTGCCCGTACACAGGCGCTTGAGCAGGTCGGTCGTCGGCCCGGGCAAGTGCGTGACCAGCGTGCGACCGTACTTTCTCAAGTTGGCGTCGGCTTCCGAGAAACTGAGGTGCTTGATGTACTCGAGCGCATCGGCGACACGCTCCTGTTCATGCGCCGAGAGCGCGGTCAGGTCTTCCGATTCGACGTAGCTGATGCGATCGAGCTGGATCTTCAAGTACCAGCTGTGCTCCTCGTGCTTCTTGGCGAGGATCAGTGCGTGCTGTGGGTAGTTTTCCCACAGCACGGAAATCGCCGTCTCGATATCAAAGTTCATGCCGCCGCCACCGCCGCCTGACTTGGCGCCATTGTCGAGCTCGCTGGGCCGGGTACCATTCTCGTGCGCGCCGTTGGTCGTCAGCGCCTTGCTGTCGCCGTTCATCTTGGTCGCGTCCACGACCTCGTCCAGCTGGATAAACTTGTCGAGCTTCTTGACATCTTTCAGCTTGGTGTAGCAGTTGAGCAGCAGCGTCGTGTGCTCGGCGTTGGCAAACGCCTTTTCGTGAAGCGCTTCCAGATAGGCCGTGAGGTTGTGGATACGCTGCGCGTCCAAGAAGCGACGGATCACATACGACGGCTCGACGTGACCGATCGTTCGCACGTACTGCCGTAGCGAACCGTCAAAGTCGCCTTTCTCGTACAAATGGTCGCCGTACATGCGGAAGATGTCCATGATGCTGTTGATGTCGTAGTTGGAGCTGAACGCCAGCGAGATCGCGATCGAGTAGAGGTTCTTGCGGAACAGAATCTCGAGCTTGGAGGTCGTGTCCTTTTCCGTGAGTCGATACACGCACCCGACCGAAGACACGACAAAGATCGCGCCAAACTCGCACACAACGTGGCGGATCTCTTCCATGTCATCGAGCCCGAATCGCGCGCCAGGCGCTCGGGCGTTGGACAGCGCCGCTGGACGGCGCGTCGGCGCGTTGCGGCTCGCTGTCTGCGTGAGCGACCAGTTGAACGCGATGAACTTGTTCTGCAGGTCGTACACGTTCACCTGGTGGCGCCCGCGCGGATCCACGTGCGCGACCAGCAGGTAGTGCTTGAAAAACTGCAGATATTTCTTTTCGCCTTCAAAGCCAAAGCACACCGACCGATCCTCGTTCGTGTAAAAGTACACCGCGTCCACCTGGCCGACCGCGATCTCGCCTTCCTCGTTCACGCACGAGCTGTTAAAGTCGACGCCGCGCTCGTCCAGCACGGTCGTTCGCGGCGGCATGCCCGCGGCGCCGGCCGCTTTCACCAGCGCCTGGTCGTCGTGCGAGCAGTGGTAGCACGTGAGTCCGCGGCGCGTGGACGCGTACAGAAACACGTGCGCGAGCGTTGCCGTGACCGGCTTGCTCGTGAACGCGAGCCCCGTGACGGGGAACTGGCCCGCGGGCTGCAGCAGCTGCGGTGGGTGGTCAAACTTTTTCTTCAAGTTGATGCGGAACAGGATCACGGCGCCGTTGCGCAGCCCCACGGCAAACTGGCCAATGTCGTCGCTCACGGAAAACGCCGTGACGGCCTCTTCCGGGTATTTCTTGGCAAACACCTGCATCTGCTGGAGCAGCTTGGGCGCGCCATCGCGGTCCTGCTGATCCGTGCGCCAGATGCGCACAATGGCCGTGCTCTTGCCCGGCGCCGTCTTCGTCGCGTACATGTCTTCGCCGCCGGTGGACGCGCGACCGGCCTCGGCCAGCGCGCGCGACTGCTCGCGGAGCTCGTCGCTGCGCGGATCAATGCCGTCGCCAATGGTCACCAGGACGTTGCTGCGCTTCATCTGTAGACAGTACAACAGAGAGAGAGAGAGAGAGAGATGAGATATAGAACATTCTCCGAACGTGTTGGCGCGGGTCGACAAGAACCGGTTCCCAACTTGTTGGTGCGGGCCAAAGCAATGAACCGAATTCCCAACTCCGCCGCCACCATCAACAAGAATCCACCAACCGCACCATGACGATGTGGGAAACGAAATGCTCATGCGCGCGGAACTTGCGCGCCTCGAGCTGCCGATTGGCCAGATGCACGAAGCCGTCGGCGTCGCCCACGCAGATCATTCCGCGGTTGGCGCTCATGGCCGTGATGTCCACGCCCTAGAAACCCACACGACAAGTCAGTTGTTGGCGTCGTATTGCGGCAGCCACAGACAGCGCCAGAGCTCCGTACTTTCATCCATTGGCCGTTGGAATCCTTCAGGACCTCTTTGTCGAAGAACGCGAAGCGTCGCCACTGCGCCATGGTCGCTACGGGCGCCGCGAGATCCCGTCGAAGGAGCGCTTCCAAGGACCCGAGCTCCTAATTGAGCTTCTTCCTTTTGCCCCCTTGCTCACAAAAAATTGGGCAGATACACCGGGGTTTTTCACTTTGGGTGCATGGAGTATAACCTCATATCGTACCTAGTCGGATCGTCGCGGTGGATGCATTTGATGTTCCACACACGTCACAGACGTCAGTCCAAAGGCCATGGAGGTTTGTACCGCAAGGCTAGACGATGGAAATCGATGGCGCGCAACAAGAAGAGGTGGGTAGTGGTTACGTTATGACCTCTGCGAGAATATCGTCCATGATCGACTCGTCAGTGTCATCGATCCGCAGATTTCGTCGTTCTGCGGTCGCTTGCCTGGGTGCTGGCGCTGTGGGCTGTCGCTCCTGGTCGACTTTGATCTCGACCGCGTGGCTTCGCACGACGGGCGAGAAATATCGGACCGAGCCCGCGCAATCGCCTTCCAAGGACTCGACGTCGAGCTCCGAAAGACCCGAGCGCTCGTACTTGGTGGCCACCGCCCGATTCGTGACGTCGAGGTCGTTGCGTTGAGAATTGTCGCTCTAGCGGAGAGAGGTTTTAGGTGAAAAAAAATATCCAGCGAGGACTCGAAACTTCTAGTACTGTACACGCACCTTTATACTTGGACTTGGATGGTTGGAGCCGGATTTTGGTGGAGACCGCTGACTTGCGTCGCGCACCTCCCGGCTGATGGAGCGACTTGATCGCCCAGATCGCCCAGATCGCCCGGATCGCCCGGACGACAATGTATTCTGCCAGTTGTCAAATGCTCCGCCGAACATTTTGCTCGGTGAAGAGCCCGGGCTCGGTTGCTGCTGTAATTTGAATGGAGACGCTTGGTTCGATTTGGATGGAGATACTTGCTTCGGTGGTGATGATGTCTCACACTTCCTGGGTGGCGCTGTGTCGTCGGTGTATTTGGCCGTGTACTCTGCCAGTGCGTACGCGTCTTTGATCTCCTCAAAGTACTCCTTGCCAGCAGGTTGTTGCGGCTGCGGCTGGCCACTCAATCGCTTTGGGATTTTGAGATCATTGAGTTTGGATTTGATCGGGGACGGCGCGGGTGTTGTTGTGGCAAATGGCAGCGGCGCGCGGACTTTCTCACCCATCGGTTTCGGTTTCTTGGATTTCTTCTTGGCCCCTTTGCGCCGCCTTTTGTTAGAGCCATCGTCCGAGTCTTCGCTCGACGAGAATTGAAGCTCTAGCGGAGGGGTAGTCGTGGTGTCCAGAGACAACTGCTCCAACTGGTGGCATTTGCGAAGCTCGATCTTGCCTTCCAAGATCTCCTGCACTTTGCCCACTTTGACCGGACTCCCGCCTTGCGTCGTCACCACGTTCCCGTCTACTTTGTCTTTGCCACGATACGAGGCCGAGGCGACTTCGTCGACGTACTCGTTGTTCGGGTCCACGGTCACGATTAGTGTCTGGTAGGTGCCTCGTCGGCTCGCAGTCGCGTTCGTGGAGGGCTTGGTCTTGGAGCCTTTAGCGCCCATATCGACTGCGCGCCCCGACAGCCCACTCGGCCATTCACGTCGTCTCGACTCTCAGTAATAGTACAGTTCCCTCTTTCTTCCTTGGAGGGTCGGACCTCCGTCCACAAGAGAGACCAAGCCCGGCATCTTCTTATCCCTATCCATTTTCCGCTGGACTGACTATTTCCGTAGCTCGTCACGACTACTCCATTCAATTGGCTATAATACAGTAGTTCGTTTTCCGCGAATAAAACCCACCAAACACTTTGTTTTGACCAATCATACATTTGATCAGCAGACAGTTTTTCGCAAGTTAACGTCAGTCAGTTGTTCTCCCCATCGCAGCAAATCCCCCACCGGCGCCAGTCTCGGATCAACTTGCCCTGCTCTCTGCTCCCCACCGACGTGAAGTGCGCAGCAGCCATGGCCAAGCAGCGCGCGGTCGAGCTCCCGCACCTCAGCAATGACTACAAGATCGCCGTGTGCATCGTCGGTACGTGAGTCTGTCTAAACTCTGTATTGGCATGGTATACATGTTGGAATAACTTTTGCTTCGCTACAGCGTGGTATGTTCTCAGCCTCGTGACACTGTGGACGAACCGCTACGTGGTCGCAGAGCTCAAGGTCGACTCGAATGTGCTCTCGTTCGCGCAGTTGGGCATGTCGGTCGTCTGTGGACTCATCTCGGAGGTGTACATGGTGGGCTGGATTGTCTGTCTCGGCGGCTTCACCAAGCTAGTCCAGAACGGACTCAAGGACATGGTCATTCTCGGCGGCGTGCGCATTTTGACGGTGCTGCTGGGACTTACGGCGCTCAAGTACATCGCCGTCTCGTTCACACGTACGTACTTCGCGAGGCGTAATTAATGATTTTGTATCAGCCAACATTCCAGCGAGCCTAACGAGTTGTATTATCTGTTGCAGAGACCATCAAGTCATCGGCGCCGTTTTTCACGGTCGTACTAACCTACTTCATGCTCGGCCAGCGCACAGGCTGGCGCGTCAACATCTCGCTGCTCCCCATCGTGACGGGCCTCGTGTTCTGCAGCCTGTCGGACAGCTCGTTCCACGTGGTCGGTTTCATCGCCGCGTTGGGTTCCAACTGCGTCGACTGCGTCCAGAACGTGCTCACCAAGAAGCTGCTTAACCGCGCCTACACGTACGTATTCTCCAGGCTCAAAATCGACCGGAACAGTCTACCGACTGAAGGATTGTTTTCTCTTTTATAGGGTCACCCAACTCCAGCTGTACACAAGCATCATCGCCGTGGCCATGCAGCTCACGTTCATTTTCTACAACTGGATCTCGTCGCCGCGCCACACGGTGGTGCCGGCCAAGGGCACGGAGCAGTCGACGCTGTTTCTGTTCGTGCTACTCGCGATGGCCGGGCTGGGCTTTTACCTGCAGAGCGCGTTCGCGTACGTGCTCATGAGTCTGGTGTCGCCTGTGACCCACAGCGTGGCCAACTGCGTCAAACGCGCGCTGCTGATCACGCTCTCAATCTTCCACTTTGGCGACGTCGTCTCACCACTCAACTGGTCGGGCATGGTGTTGGTGATCGTTGGCGTCTACGTGTTCAATACAGCGTCGCGGATAGAGCGCATGGCCGAGAAAGCCGCGCCCAGCGTCGCTCCGATCCAGAGCTTGAATGGTAACCCTATAGAGAAGCACACGGTCGCGACGCTCTCGGAGGTCATGGTCGACGGGCGCAAGTTGGGGTGAAGCCATCGTGCACCGAGATTGGTTGTGTGTTGGTGTCGTATGCGTAGGATTGGCAGAAATTAAACTATGCTTTGAACCAATCAAAACTGTGTATGAGAACGGAGACCCGCTTTTATTGGTCTAAATCTCATTCTGACTCCGAATGGGTTCCTAACTGGGTCGGGTTCAGCACCACTATTTTGGACCCGTGAACCCAACACTGAGCGTTGGAGTTCTTTCCCCACTCCCAACAACAGGCCAACACCAAGCAGTTCCGAAGGAAACCATGGCAGGCGCAACCGACTACGCGCGGGAGCTCCTGCGACGACAGTTCATGGGTGCGTTCCCTCCCGACCGCGATCTTGACGTGGAACAGATTGTCCGCGCTGCACTGCGTCGTTTCCGGGCTCTGCGGGCGTCTGGATCGCGCTGGAAGCCGAGTTATTGCAGATCTAAACGAGCCTGTTTCCCGATGCGATCTATGTAGAAATGAGCAAGAACCCGCCAGAGGGGGTCTCAGTGGGACTAGGCGACGACGAGAATATCTTCCAGTGGGAGATCATGCTCGTGGGCCCGCCCGACACGCTGTACGAGGGCGCGTTCTTCAAGGCCTCGCTTGAATTCCCGCCCAACTTCCCCAACATGCCACCGAAGATGACCTTTCGCTCCGAAATGTGGCACCCGAACGGTATGCTCCACTGCTACTATGGTAAAATCCAATGCAACTTCGACTGATTGTGTATTTGTTCTGCTGGCTAGTCTACCCGAACGGCGTGGTGTGTATCTCGATCCTGCACCCGCCAGGAGAGGACCGTCTCAACCAGCAGGAGACGGCAGACGAGCGATGGCGGCCGATTTTGGGCGTGGAAGCCATTTTGGTGTCGGTCATCTCGATGCTCTCGGACCCGAACGACGACTCGCCGGCCAACATCGACGCCGCGGTAGGTCATTCTTGTGATGCGCATGCCGGTACAAACTGAGAAGTCTCACCTGTGTGTGGGGTTTCCAGGTGGAGTGGAGGAACGACAAGGACGCGTTCAAGAAGCGCTGTCGCCGCATCGTGCGCAAGTCGCAAGAAGACTTTTAAGAGGCTTGGCGTCCTAGACGACTAGCGTAGACCCTTTCGGCAATTGGACGTGCGGGGCGGGTGGACGGCATTGTGTACGCCATAGGGGTACGCTTTTCTCCGCTCTACACGAGGCGGGTACGTCCGCTGTTCTCCCCTCCGGCGCCTTCTCCTCCTCTGCGATATACTTCTCTTGCACGTTCAATATACTAGTAAACGCTTCTCTGCCTATGATGGTCATGTGCATTGGCGGTTGCCGCTTTTTCACCGACGACACGCATGGTGCGCTGCTGGAACATTCGCCAGGTACTGATATAGCATCTATTACCGGTATCGCTTCCTTGTGTTGATTGGCCTACGAGAAACCGGACTTTAACCGGTATTGAACGATGACGCAAATGCCCTGTTTGCGTCGCATCCTCCAAGCAGAAAAAGCTGATCCACACAAAAAAAACGAAGAGGGCACTTTGGAATCTCCCCCGCCCCAAGCAGCTCTCCTGCCCTCCCCTCCTCTCCTCCTCCTCCGTTCATCACTATGGTGCTCGCACTGCGTCGCTCGCTGGCGCTGACCAGCTCGCTCTCGCGCCCGTCGGCGCTGCTGCACGCGCAGCGCAGAGCGCTCAAGCACACGCACACGCTCGTGCTCATCCGCCACGGCGAGAGCGAGTGGAACAAGGAGAACCGCTTCACTGGCTGGTACGACGTGCAGCTCTCGGAGAAGGGCAACAAGGAAGCCGCGGCTGCCGGCGCGCTGCTCAAGCAGGAAGGCTACGCGTTCGACGTGGCCTACACGTCGTATCTCAAGCGCGCGATCCGCACGTGCTGGCACGTGCTCGAGCAGACCAACCTCATGTGGATCCCGGTGAACAAGACCTGGCGCCTGAACGAGCGCCACTACGGTGCGCTCACGGGGCTCGACAAGAAGGAGACCGTGGACAAGCACGGCAAGGACCAGGTGCTGATCTGGCGCCGCAGTTTCGACATCCCGCCGCCGGCGCTCGACGAGTCCAACGAGCACTACCCGGGCAACGACGTGCGCTACGCCGGTCTGGACAAGAAGGATCTGCCCGTGGGCGAGTCGCTTGAGCTCACGGCCAAGCGCGTGATGCCCGAGTGGGAGGCCAACATCGTGCCCAGCATCAAGGCCGGCAAGAACGTGCTGGTGGCAGCCCACGGCAACAGCCTTCGCGCGCTGGTCATGGAGCTTGACGGCATCTCGGAAAACGAGATCACCGAGCTCAACATCCCCACGGGCATCCCGCTCGTCTACCACTTGGACGAAAACCTCAAGCCGATCCCACACACTGACGCTATCGCGCCGCTCAAGGGTTTCTACCTCGGAAACCAGGCCGAGATCCGCGACCGCATCCTCGGCGTCAAGAACCAGACCAAGTAGACGAGCGGAAGTGTGTGCGATTGGCAGAGAAGACTTCTCCATGCTCGCATCACGCCGCAGGAGGCGGGAAGCTACTGCCAAAATCGTGATGGCTACACGTGATGAACACTAAAAGAAACAAAGCTTCAGTATTGTGACATCTTCAATTCAATTTTGAATTGGGCTCCTCATCAGCCAATCATGCGCGTCATACGTTACCGTAGAGATGTTAAACGGCGTCCAGTCTCCCATGACGTGCGATGGCTACCGCTGTCTGGACCGCGACGCGTGCTTCCGCTTCGACGCGGCGTCTGCGATTGTGAGAAAGGCGCACGATGGCGGCGACTGCGAGGCCGAGAGCTGGAGCGAGCGGCAGACGCTCGCGTACATCACACGCTCAGGTAAACTCACACGCATCAGGTAAAGAACTACATGCACAAAGGCGCCGCTTCTCTGGTACTACCACCACAGCATGCCAAACCCACCCATGTTGTGGGACTTGTAGTATTGAGGAGGCTGAGCAGTTGATGCAGTGCTCATACGTGCGCAAGCTCGTGTTCCAGCAGTCAACGGTGTTGCGCAACTACGCGTTCTGGGGCTTCGGCGAGCACAAGAGCGGCGGCTTCGACGCACTCTCCCACAAGCCCGAGCGTGATGACCACTCCGTCTCAAGCAGCGTCGCGATCGGCCACGTCGCGTCGTTGGAGGATGTGGAGCGCAATGCACTCGGGCTGTTTGCCACTGCGGCGATCGAGTGCGGCGACTTAATCGGCGAGTACACGGGCATCGTGCAGGTGGACTGGCGCGGCGCCCACGCGGCCCACGACCCGTACGGCATGTGCTACCCGTCCGTGTTCGAAGGCGGCCAGCTGTTCCTCAGTGCGCTTGAGTACGGCAACGAGATCCGCTGCATCAACCACAGCTACGAGCCGAACGTACGGTTCAAACCGCTGATCTATGACGGCATTCTTCACGTCTTTTGCGTATGTAAATTTACATGTCCCCTCACGCATGGCCTCCCTCCCCGTCCAACTAACAACTCTGCTTTGTTTGTCACAGCTTGCAACGCGTGCGATCACTGCAGGCGAGCAACTCTTGGTCAACTACGGTCCGACGTATTGGCAGACTGCGGGCATTGAGCCGCTTGGCAATTGCTGAGCTCCCGGGGGGCGCAATTCGTCAGATGGCTATAAATGTTAACTTAATTGAAACTTCAATTCTGAACTGTTCGCAAGGCTGTTCGTATCGATTGATTGGAAGTGCGTGGCAGTCGTGACAGCGCCAAAACAACCAAAATGGCTTCATCTTCGTCTCCGCAGCCGCTGTGCCGCGGGCTTCGCTGTCTGGACCGTGAGGCCTGCTTCGAGTTCAACGCGGCAACGCGTGCGTCCCGTCTCACCCATATCAGCGACGCCTGCGATGTCCACGCCGCATCTGACCGGCTCACGCTGCCGTACGTCACGCGCAGCGGCGTGCTCGAGCGGCTCTCGATCGACCAGGCGCAGCAGCTCATGCGATGCACGTACACGACCAAGCTGCTCTTCCAGAGCTCGCATTTGCTGCGCAACTACGCGTTCTGGGGCTTCTCGGGCGACGCCGACGATGGCTTCGCGACCGTCGATCTAGCGGCGGACCGAGCCTGGGCCGAGAGCTCAGCACACGTTGCGATTGGCCACGCCGGCAAGCTCGACGACACCGAACATGACCACGGGCTAGGGCTGTTTGCTATCGCTGCGCTGGGCATCGGCGCGATGCTGGGCGAGTACACGGGGATGGTGCAGGTGAACGCCGACACGACCGCTGCCCATGACGCCTACGGCTTGTGCTACCCGTCGTTCTTCGAGCGCGGCGAGCTGCGCGTAAGCGCGACCGAGTTCGGTAATGAGATTCGCTGCATCAACCACAGCGACGCGCCCAACGCCACGTTTACGCCCATGGTTCGACACGGTATCCTCCACATCTACTGCGTACGTATTGCAAACTAATTTTCCAAAAATGGTTGTGTAAATTGACACCATGAATTTTTTTTCACATCCTCGCTGCAGTTCACCACGCGAACCGTTCAAGTTGGTGAGCAGATCTTCGTCAACTACGGCTCAGAGTACTGGAAAGGCGCCGGTGTCGAGCCTGTCATCTGCTGATCCGGATTCGCACACTGACATTCGTGGAGAGTTGTTGTTGACCACCGAAACATTCTCCATCATCTTCTATCAGATCTTTCCTGGACTATGGGACAAGGCAGCACCCCTCGCAACCCCGTTTAGACCGTCCATACACTTTGTTCTTGCGTAGCAAGGGCGTCGCGATGCGAGCTGCCGCTGCCGCTGCCACCGGCGCCGTCGACGTTACGGACGCTGTCTACGAATGGCTTGTGGCCAACTCGCGCGGCCGTGAGCCATTGGAGCGCCAGACCGTTCGAGTGCACTCAGTGCGAAGCGATCGAGCTTGCTCAAGGCTGTGCTCGACGCGTACACGGCCGAAGCCATCGAAGCGATCGAGTTCGCCGGATTCGAAGAAGACCTGTACGAAGCCGTCTTGATCAGCACCTCCACAAACAGCAAGCACAGTTTCAACTTGCGTCGGATATCTAGTGGTGATTCTCGGTACGACTACAAGACGAAAAGGCGCAAGAAGCGGATCGAGCGAGAGCGCTATCGCCGTGAGTTTGCTCGGCCGTACATTGGCACAGACGCCCTCGCGGGAGCATTCCAGTCTTTCATCAGCACACGCGCCCACAGTCACGCAGACCACCCGGCCTATTTCGGGTTCCCATACGTCCCATTGGTGCAGAGCGCGGGCTTTGGCAAGAGCCGACTGCTCAAAGAGCTCGCTGTGCGCACGAAAGACGTTGCTTCAGCGTCGATGAAGCTGGTGTACATGTGTGCACGGCCATTCACTTGCAATCTCTCGGGGTACCCCATTCAAACCGATGCGTTCCGCGAGTATTTCTTCCCCCTCATTGTGATCGAGCCCATCGAAGCGTACGTGGCAGTCCTAGTGGATCGGCACGTCGGTCTATACGGGTACGCGGTCGACCACTGGAGCCGCGTCGGCGACGAGTGGGTCCCGGTCTTTGACTCGGTCGCCGCCGACCGGCAAGTGTGTGCTCGCAGCTGCAAGCCCGGTACCACGTCAGAACCCAACTGCTTGTCGACCGAGGAGGAGTCCGAGACCGTGGTGTTGGCAGTGGCGGCCGCGCGCCACCTGCTCACCACCAGTGAAATCGACTCGTTGGGCTGGTTTCGGCGCTTCCGTCGCGCGCTCGTGCGGGCGAATCGTCGCAGTCGCGCTCGTTTCGGCCCGCTCGCCGGTGTATTCGCCGTGCTGATGGACTCATCGTCTGCGATCGCCACGTTTGTCTCGCCCAATGGCGAGGACAAGATGGGATACGTCAATTGTGCGGGCACGTGGACGAACATCGAATGTTTCCCGCCGTTTATACTCACGGATTCGATAGATATTCGCTTTGACGAGTCGGTGCGAGACGCACAGCAGCGGGGCTTTAGCTGTCGGGAGTTTTCTCAAGAGCTCGTACTAGAGACGGGGCCGCTGGTCGTGTGGCAGCAGCTTGCGCGCATGGGGGCGTCCGCTGTGGGTTCGCCTCAGCCGCGAAATCCAGCGAATGAGCTCGCAAAGCCGAGAGAGGTGGTCCTGTTGGCGGTGAGGAAGCTGCTTGCTGGGTTGAGTGCTTTCAGCGAGACCTGTTTCAACGAGTGATCGCTGTTTGGCGTGGCGTCTGTGCTGTGTCGATTTGGGCTCCGTGTCCACAAGTACTCGCCCCTGGCAACTAGACTAGTGGAGGAGTCCATGGCCATGCTAGTGGTGATCACCTCTCCACAGAACGAGGTCGTGTGCATCTACCCGTCCGAGCCCGTGGAGGCTTTTGGCGCCGCACACGTGTGGTACGACTCGACGAATCACAATCGACTCTACTCGTTGGAAAACTACATTTTCTGCCACATTTCACCAAGCTGGTCTGTCAACGCGAACGTCGGAGATGTTGGCAGATTGGTGGTGTGATTGCTCTTGCTGCTCGCAATTGACGCCACTGGTGCACGGGGCGGTGAGAAGTACGCACGCTTGGAAGACGGAGCATTCCACAGCGTTTCGTCGTTTCTACGTGTGTTACTAGGCGCGCGTCAGCTAGGCACAAACGACAAGCAGACGAGAGAAACCGATACCAAGCTGCTGGCTGTGTGGACTGAGTGGGAGGTGGGGTTCAGCCACTTTGTGCCGCTTCCTGAGTCTCTCGATGAGCCGACTCTGTGGGCGATGCTCTCTCGTTGCGCGGCTGGCGCGTTGGCTCGTGGTGAGCGCCATCACGGCATCGACGCTGTGATCCCCATTTTCCACCGAGCGACCCAGAAAGCGTCGGCGATTCTCATTCAAGTGGGCGACCGCGCACCCGACGTCACGTTCCCGCGGTCGGCGATCTGTGGTACACGCCCATCGACTGTGTTTGCCACCGGATTGAAGGAAACGCGTTTACCGAGTGATGTGGTGCGAGTTTACTGGAGCGTGAGCGACACTGGCGACGGCGATGGTGAGTCGGCAGCAATGTATCTGGAAGATCGAAGGGATCACTGCAGTCCAGCTGCCCACGCTGCTATCAGAGCAGAGATATCGTATATACTGTGTTTGGACGGACCGATTGCTTGGGATGTGGCTGGCAGCCACGAGGAGAATCCTGTCTCGGGAATATCTGAGCGGATCTCCGAGCAGCTGCGTGCGTTGCTGCGGCCGTGGTGAGAGATGGAACAACTATGCGAATTAATTTCGTCTCTGGTTGTAGGTCCGCCATTTTAGTGTCTGCTGATCGATTAGTGACCAAATTGAAGTCGTCCCCACCCACAGTTTTGTTCTCCACAGGGAACGGAACGACGACGACAAAGGAACAAAGGGAAATGCAAGCCGCCGCCGCCACATCCGTCGACGTGACCGACGCCGTCCACAGCTGGCTTGTGAGCCGCTTCAGTGGCGTCGCGTGACCGCGCAAGGCTGTCCGCGTGGCCTCCGGAGCATCCCGATTGGGGTTCCTAATGCCTGTTTTCGATGCGTACGGCGACGTGTTTAAACCTCTCCAGGAAGATCTTGACTTTAACGACATGTTCCGAGCCGTCCTGGGTGGTGCTTCGTCGAGAGACAGCGACCATGCGTCCGAACAGCAAGACTAGCAGTGCTATCGCGCGGAGAATGCGCTCCGCCAGAAGCTGCGCTGTCGCCACGAGTTTGCGCGGCCGTCGTAGCCGATTTCCAAGCGTACGTCTGTAAGTGTGCGCAGGAGCATGCAGACCACCCGGTGCAGCACACGTTCCCGTACATTGCGCTCGTTCAAAGTTCGGGCTTTGGCAAGAGCCGAATTCTCGAAGAACTAGCCAACTGCACCAAGGCAGACGACGACGCGGCAATCAAGGTTCTGTACACATGCGTACGACCGGACATACCTGATTCGTCCGCTATCCTGTCCCGACCCCACTGTTGCGCGACCACTTTTTCCCTGCAATCGCCCTCTCAAACCTGATCAACTGAGCCGACCCACAAAAAGAGTGCGAGGTGAAGATGGAGACCCTCGTCAGTCTGTTCAGCACGCGAGCGATCACTGGAGCGGCGTAGGCGCCGAATGGTTTCCGCTCTTTAATGTTGACGAAGCAGATGCACAAGTGCACAAGAACCTGACCGAGAGCTCAACCCGTCCTTGCGGCAAACGAGCAAATTTGCTAGCGGGTGGCCAGCAGCTTGTGGTCATGGTTGTCGACGAAGCACGCAACCTCACCAAGACAAGCCAATCTGACACGAGAGGGTCGTTTCGTCGGTTTTGCGTGCTCCCACGAGCGCCATTGAAGAAATTCGAGCCCGGCTCGGCAGCCACACAGGTGTGTTTGCCATTTTCATCGAAACGAACTCGACAATCTCCAGTTTCGTCCCCTCAGCAAATATTGACACGTCAAGTCGAGCCCCAGGGTTAAAACCGTTGGAGAGCGTGCTTTCACCTTTTGTGCTGACCCACACCATGGATATTCGATTTGACGATCATTCTTTTAAGATCTCAAACTGGCTGAGCCTACAGCCGCGTGGGAGCAGCTCAAGTTCATGGGTCGACCGTTGTGGGATCGACTTAGTCTCATAAATCCCGCTGAATTCAAAGATTAGCGACGTGATTCGATTGGCGGCGGATAAGCTCTTGTGTTGGCTGAGCTCAGCTGACACGTACAATCTCAACGAGAAATCACTGTTGGTGTTGCGTCTATGCTTTGTCGCCTCGGTATACGTCCGTATCCCCACACACTGCTAGCATCTCGTGTGGTGGCGGACTTCATGGCCGTACTGGCCTAATCAAGTTTCAAGCATGACCGGATTCTGTGCACTTACTCGTCGGAGCCAGTCTTGACATTCGGAGGCGCGTGAGTTTGGTATTATTCTGCGCAGTTCGAGTGTCCACATTCCACACTCTCCACCTACAATTTGCCCCAGTTCACCAAGCTTGTCTTCCAAGCCGTCACTGACACAGGTGGTATTAGTGAGCTAGTCGCCGCATACTGCAGCTCCTAGCCATGGATGCAACCGGCGTGCTAGTTTCTGGAGAACTGCCTGCTCGTCAATATGCCGGAGAAATTTACAGCGTCTGGTCATTTATTCAAGTGCTACACGGTGTCAAGAAGGCGCATCGATTCGCGTCGAAGACGCATTCCGCGTCCAAGCTGACTCGTCCAGCGATGGTTCTCAAGAATGAATTGAGGAATCTGGGCTCCAATGGTGTAATTCGTGTCTACATGAGCCTGAGAGAGAGACGGAAACTTCCCGAGCCATATTATCTCGTCGATCCAGGATGTCGCCGCAGTAAGCGAAAACCGTCAAAGGCGAAATCGTCCGAAGTCAACAACACAAGGCCGAAGCTGAACCGTCAAATGTGCTTTGCATGGAAGGCCTGACTGCGTGGGATGTGATTAGTGCCAAAGCGAAGTCAATCCCTGTGGTTTATGACGGTGTTACTGATCAGCTCCGAACTTTCCTTCAGCCTTGACGGGAGATGGAGCACGTGGTAAAGCAAGATCTCGACCGACGCCGTACTCGATTTGGAACGAGCGTGAGAGCATAATGGCAGTTGTCAGCCACCCCCTGGTTAAGTCACTACTCCTGGATAAATGGAACAAGTGGAAACCGAGAGGACGACGGCGAGGGCTAGTGCATCAGTGACGAGTCCAGCAGTGAGCTCAACGGTTCGATGTGACAAAGTCGATGAAGAAGATCAAGATATGTCGGATTCCTCGTGTGGTAGCATGGAAGAATCAAAAGAAGAGACCGTGGTGGCTGGTGATTTCAAATCGCACCGTCACATTTCAGCACAAGGTGAAGTAGTCGGTGGTCTCATCGGCACAGCATGGACCCCAGCATCATCAACATCCGTGGCGCCCGCGTTTGGCGTTTCACCGAAATCGTCTCCGTCACAAAGCGCAAAGAGAAAAAGAAACCCAGCCGGCGAAGTCAGTGAAGAAGAAGGAAGGAAGAACCTTGACGACGACTGCGTGTCAACCCTGACTATGCGATGACCAAGCTACTTCCGTAAGGACTTATTAAGGGTGTTTAGTGGTTCCTTGGTCTGAAGATCCAACGTCCTCGGAGGCAGGAGCAGAAAAGGAGAGTGTGTGAGAGAGAGAGAGAGAGAGAGGGGCAGAAAGAAACTCAGTGAGAGAGATTTTGGGAACGTAGCGTACATCGATCGCCGTCTATTCCTTTATTTTTAATGGCCTTTTTTACGCGATTGCAGGACAAGGGGAGAGCATTGACACGATTTTGCCAACCTATGGCTCGATCTCGACCACGGCCTCAATCTCGACCGCCACGTTGAGCGGCAGCGCGTTGGTGCCGACGGCCGAGCGCGCGTGGATGCCCTTGTCGCCGAACACCTTGCCGATCGTGTCCGAGGCGCCGTTGATCACGCCCGGCTGGCCCGTGAAGCCATCCACGCAGTTGACAAAGCCCACGAGCTTAACGATGCGCTTAACCTTGTCCAAGTCGCCCAGCTCGTGCTTGAGCGTGGCCATGAGGCTCAGCGCCACGTGGTGCGCGGCATCGTAGCCTTCCTCAGGCGTCAGGTCCTTGCCGATCTTGCCCACAATCAGGTCCCCGCCGATGGGCTGCGGCAAGTGGCCAGCTAGACACACACATCCTAGTCAGTGCAGAACAGCAAAACAAAAAGGGAGCAGCAGCAACGCACCCGTGAAGATGTAGTTGCCCGAGCGCACGCAGGTGCGGTAGTTGCCCTTGGGCTCGGCGACCGCCGGCAGAGCGTAGCCCAAGTCTTTGAGCTTCTTCTCGATGTGCACGAAGCGCGCGCCCGAGGGTGATGGAGCGAGGCGGCGAGCGGCGCGCGAGAGCATCATGGCGGTTCGTCTACAGGTGGGTGCTGGTGCGAGGAATGAGCGGTACCGAGGGGAGTGGCGGAGCTGCTGGATAATTTGATTTGACGAGCGGATCTCCGTTTGCGCAGCTTCAAGTAGACCTACTTGGTAGGCCAGATGGCAATGTGGGTGACATTGGACGCTGAATCCGTTCGGGAGCCAATCAAAACGCACGATGGATTGACCGCCTGTCTATTTGTTGCAAGTAATTGTAGCCACCAGCAATCTCCTGCAAGAACTCGCTGATACCTCGCTCGTTCCACTTGAAATCGAGCACCGAGCAGAAACAATGGGAGCCAAACCACGGGTACAAACTTAGATCGAGCGGGATCTAGAGCGGGCGAAGGTCGTGTGGTTCTAATGCCTGGATTCATCGAGCTCTGAATCGTCCACGATTCGCTCATCAAGCGACTCGGCCCGTACGCTTTGTACGTCTGGTCTGCCACCTCTCCGACATCCTGGATGATCAGAGCTCTGACTTTCCGCGGCGACAAGTTGACTCTAAAAGCTGGATTTGACACGACGAAGCCCTCTTTTAGCGCTGCTCCTCTGTCCTCACAAGGTGGAGAACCACCTGTGCGGCAAATACGCTGGCGCCAACGAGGTGATAAGCGGACAGATCATGATTGACACGCGAATGTAGGCGTTCCTGCTCACGACTCATCCGCTCACTGCACCGCCACAGTAGTCGGCGACGTCGTCGCAGCATAGATCTTTTGCAAGTGCGTCGCCAGGCTTTCTTGCATCTCCCGCAACAGACCATGCAACCACGGATCCATCGGCCCGCCTTGTGGACCACAACTCTCTTGTGACTGGGCAAACACAGTCGCAAACAGCGGCAACACGTCTTGTTCCACGACCGCGCGGAGTTGCTGCTGAGGCAGCACCGACTTGCACGTGACGACCGAAGAGCCACCAGGGCTACTGCCCAGATGCACGTTCACGGTGGGAGCGACGACACACAGTCGCACCACCGACTGCAGCGCCTTTTCCAGCGCAGCGGCGTGGGCTCGTTTCAGTCGACGCTGCACGTCGTCGCGTGCCAACGCTTCGGCGCTGGCGGCCAACAGCTGCGCTTCAGTTTGATCGATCGCGGTTTGCAAATTTGCCAGTGCCCGGGTCGAATTGTCGAATTGTTGCTGCAGTTGATCCACTTGAGCACGCAGTTCCGAGCTCGTCTTGTTCGCGTGGTCGTAATGCTTGGCGACAGTGTCGAGCTCCGTCGTTTGACGCTGCACTGTTTCTTGTAGCACACTGTTTGCTTCCGATACATCTCGACAGCGAGCCAGCGACGCGCCGAGTTCCTCGTCTTTTTGGCTCAGTTGAGTTTCCAATTCCTCGACGCGAGCGCGCAGCGCCATCGCCACATTCACATTTTCGGTTCGTTGAGCTGTATGATCGTCAAGAACCCTGTCTTTCGCTGAGAGCTGTTGCTGCCATTCTGCCGTCTGCTCCGCTTGTGTCGCGCGCTGCGTTGCGGCCAGCCTTTCGAGATGATCCACTGACCGCTCCAACCGCTTCGATCGGTGTAAAAGTGCCTCGTTCTCGAGTTTCAGCGCTGCCACCTCTTGGTCAAACTGCACGGCTCGCGCTTGCGACACTGCTCGCTCGTGCTCGATCTGCCGAGCCATTCGCGAGTACTCACTCTCGTTTTGGAGTCTTGCAGCTCGTAGGTCCGCACACACAATCTGCAGCTCCGCAACGAGGTGCTGGCTTTGAACTAGCTGCTCTGTCGCACTCGCGGCGGATTTGCGAGCCCGCTCGAGCTCATCTCTCATCGGCTCATTGTCCGTTTGCGTCTGCGCGGTCGCTCCCGACAAACGCACCACAGACGCTGCAGTGGATGCGTGCTTTTGCTGCAAGAGCTCTTCCTCGTTGTGGGCTTGCGCGACCGCCAGTTGGTCTCTTAAGCGATTGATGTCGTCGTCTCGCAACTGAAGCTGTTGGTTCGTCACTGCTTCACGTGCCTGCATGTGCTGAAGTTGGAGACTGCACACGTCGTCTTCTCGCTGGTGGAGGGTGGCTTGGATCTCGAATTCGCCTTGTTCCAGCTGCTGAATGCGGTACAATAGAGCAGATTGGTCGTGATCGTATGAGTCGCGGGCCTTCTTAATCGACGCTTGCAGGGCTGTGCAGGATTTACATGACTGGTTGTTTGCCACTGGCGGGCCGTACCCGCCTGGATTCTGCGTAGATGGCAGGCTTCGCATTGGCGAGCTCCCCGCAAACGCGCGAAACTGGCCGCCGCCGACTAAAATCTTGGCGTTACCCCGCATTTTCTCGACGAGTTTGCGCTGGAGAAGCGTGATTTCATGCCGTAGCTGCTCATTTTCGCTCTGCACCGCCTGCCATAGCTGTTGGTCTCTGTGTTCGCTTGGCGCCTCACTCGACGCGACTTGGTTGGGGCTCCCACGGGACGTTCGCCGAGCCGAGGTCCGTGTGGACGACGGTCGAGTCCATTGTTGAGATGGCTGCCCCGTGAATTGCCGCTGTGTACGTACGATCGTGGACCCAGACGATGAGCTGTTGACTGTTTCCTCGTCCGTTCCTACGCGAGCCACTGCCGAGCGCAGGCCATATCGGATGCCACGATGGGAAGAATTGGCATCGGCGCTCTTCGGAAGCGAAGATCTCGACTGCTGGACGCGTCGCGCACCGGCTACTTCCGTCACCGCCACGCCGACGTCCGAAGCAGGAGCCAGATCGGAGAGCCGGTTTTGAAGCCGCGGCAGCGCAGCACTCTCCATGGTGGCGCTGATGTTGCAAGAAGGAAGCGCTGAAGTGAATCACCACTGCGCTCCCCAAATATAGCCAGCGCACTATGTTGGTTCGCCAAGTCCGAGTTTCTTGAGCAGCGCCTCGTTGGCCATGTACAGCTTCTTGGCCAACTCGTCCTTCGTCTGCAGCTGCGCGTGCAGATTCTGCATGGCCGCGCCAAGCTCGTTCACCTCACCTTCTAGCTGCGCGCACTGCCGCTTGAACGTGAGGTATAAGCCCGTGCTGTCGCTGATCTTCTCCACGAGGATCTGTTGCTCTTCGGTCAATTCTTCAAAATCCGCCACGAGCGTGGAGACCGCTCGCTGCAGCTCCTTTGGCAAATGAGCGTGGAGCTGCTTGAGATGCAGGAGCGCTTGTGTCGTGGTCGTCCCACCACCAACGGCGCTCCGATCTTCTGGCTTGATGGCGAGAAAAAGAACCGCTTCGTCCAGCAACTTGGCGCTGCTCTGCTGGAGCCGCAGCAGCTTCGCTTCCAGCTCGCGCTGCTGCGTCTCCGTGAGCTGCTGCCGCACGCGGTCGATCTCCCGGTCACATAAACGGTCCTGTTCCATCTCCAGCTGACGCAGCTTCACGCGGTGGTCGCGCTCCATAGTTTGCTGCAGCCTCTCAATCTTGCATCGGTTCTGCTGGTCCAGCTCCACACGTAACGTA
This sequence comes from Pythium dissimile, assembly GCA_023336445.1. Lineage (NCBI taxonomy): Eukaryota > Oomycota > Peronosporomycetes > Pythiales > Pythiaceae > Pythium > Pythium dissimile. The sequence continues at coordinate 39,894 of JAADWZ010000084.1, forward strand.
GAAAGTGCAGCATCCAACTGAGCGGCAGCTTGCGCTGTGAGCTTGTCCACTAGATTTCGGTGGTCGAGCTCCAGCTGTTCGTGCATGTCCATCACCGCCACGCGGTGCGCCTTCTCCAACGCGCGCTTGGTCTTGTCCAGCTCTTGCGAGTGCGCAAGAGAAAGTACTTGCTGGAGGTCGAACCGTTTCGTCTCGAGCAAATGCGCGGCCTCGCTTCGTGTGTCACTCATCCGCTGATCGTGCTCGGCGTCTAACTGCCTGCGCAGCTGCTGCAGCTGCGCCTGCGCACCAAACGCCAACGCCTTTTGGAGTTTGTCCAACTCTTCCGCCTCTTTCGACGTCTGCTGCTGCTGCATTTGCTGCTTGAGCTCGTTCGTTTTGAGCTCTTGAGCTCGCAGTACCGCAGTCGCTGCCTGCTCGCGGCGCGCGAGCACGTTAGACTCCATGGTTAGACGTTGCTTTTGCTGCCAGCGCTGCAGCTCCTGCTCGGCATCCAACTCGATCTGTCGGATCGTGTCGTTAAACTCTTGCTGCAGCTGCTTCTCGAGCAGTTGTTTCTGCGCGAAGGTCTCACTTTGAAGCTTGAGCTGAATTCGCTGGAGCTGGTCCTCGGTATCCGCCTGGTGGCGCTTCAACACCTCGTTCAACAGTCGTTCCCGCTCCGCGAGCATTTTTGACTCGAGCTGCCGAAGCGAGTCTTGCTGGACTCTCTCCTGGTCAGCTATTGTCTGCTTGGCCACTGCGCGCGTCTCGGCCTCATGGGCTTCACGCGCCGCCAGCAACACCAGTTTCTGTTTAGACGCGAACTTGCGCTCGATCTCGTGGAGCTGCACCGTCTGCGCATGTCGCTGTTGGTCGGCAAGCTCTGCGAGCGCACGTTTAGTCTCGTCCTCGCGACTAACCACGAGCGCATGCATCGCTCGTGCGGTGCCTTCCAACGCCAACTCGTCGCTCGTCGGTAGACGCGAGGATGACGTCGTCACCATGGAGACGCCAGGCGATGGCACGTTGCGGCCGCTTGAACGCAGCGACCGCGTGAGCGACGCGGCGTGGAGCAGTCGGTCGCAGTTGGCGAGCGCGTGCTCCACTTCGTCAGCGACTTCACCTGCTTGCTGCGTCGGCGTTGGCTTCTTTGGCGAGTCCATCGTTGACGGTGGCTGCTTGTTGGTTGGCGTGGGTGCTTCATCCTCTACGAGCGCTTGTGCTGGCCCCTCTGGGAGTTGAGCTTGCACTGGCTCCTCTGGGAGTTCGGGGTTTTGGCGCCGCTGGCGGAACACACTCAGCCGCGCCTCGACGGCCTCCAGCTCACGCGCGATATCGCGCACAGCGTCGCTTGGTGTTGGTGTGTTGGCGTTGGCGTTGGCGTTGGCGTTGCTGGTGGCGGCGTTGTTGACGGCGGTGTTGCTGGTGTTGGCGTTGACGGTGTGGGAGCGAATTGGCGTCGCGGACGTGAGATGCGACAGCGAGAGAGCTGACGACTTGCGGCGTGGCGGTGTCTCCACGGATGCAGCGTAACCCATGAGCTCCATATCGTGGCGGCCACCGAGCTGGGCGCTTGCTCCGTGGACGCGCAGGCGGTCGAGTGCGTCCAGCATGCGCCGCTCGTCAGCCATTTTCCGTTGGAAAACTTTCGTGTCGCTTGGATGAAAATGAAGCAAAAAGTGCTTTTTATGCGGTCTACATCCGAGTTTTGGATTGGTTGATGAGGCTACTGTATTTACACTGCTACACTACCACGGTAGACTCGCAGCTCCGAGCATTCGAGAACGCACCGCCCATCTTGTCCACTCCTCCTCTCGACAGGAGACCCGTCCTCATCCCTCGCCAGTGGCAACGGAGAGTCTCCATTGCGGAGTAGTGCCCGACACTACTGTGGGCTTGGATTCCGGCGCAATCATCGGCGTGGTTGAAGTTTCCCCCTCAATATTTGTGTTTTGCAAACAGAACGTCAAACCTGACGTGAACCTCTCAGGTGACGCCAACGAATCATAGCAGGTTCAACCCGTATTCAAAACCCGATCAAACCCACTTAGCGTTCAACCCGCTACAAATCTCATTGAAAATATCCCGAATCTGCTGAGCCGGGTTTTGCACTGTCTGGTGTTTACGTCAACGCAAACCCGTTTGGTCTAAACCCACCGAGTGAATGAACTTCAGCATCTTTTCTGGTGCCCGTTGGGGTCATTCCTGCAACGGAAAGCTCTCCTCACACCACCACCTTCCTCCTTCGTCACCATGGCCGAGCGCACGTACCAGTACCAGGACGAGCTGCCGCCGCTGCCGCTTCCGCCGCTGGAGCAGACCATCGAGAAGTACATCAAGAGCTGCGAGCCGCACCTCACCGAGGCCGAGCTCGAGCACACCAAGGCCGTGTGCCACGACTTTGTCAACGGCCACGGCCCCAAGCTGCAGGCGATCCTGCAGGAGCGTGCCGACACGGAGCGCAACTGGCTCGAGGAATGGTGGGAGACGTTCGCGTACCTGCAGCCGCGGTACCCGTCGGCGGTCAACGTGAACTGGTACGGCGTGCTGCCCGGCAACTGGGGACCGCGCGACATGAGCCAGGTCGAGGCCGCGACTATCTTCACGCATGCTATCCTCAAGTTCCGCAAGACGCTGGTCGTGGAGTATGTTTTCGTCCTCGTGGATAGACGGGTCGAAATGGCATGGTTAGAACTGACCGGGGTCTCATTTGTGATGGTAGCGAATCGTACCCGCCCGAGAAGCTCATGGGCCGCCCACTGTGCATGCACACCTACTCGCGCATGTTCAACACGTGCGTGATCCCGGGCGAAGAGTGCGATGAGATCGTCAGCTACCCGCACGACGCCAAGCACATTCTCGTGCTGCGCAACAACAACATGTGGGCCGTCCAGGTCTTTGACGACAAGGGCGAGGAGCTCCCGTTCGCCGACATTTTGCGGTGCGTGCTGCTATTACTTGAGAGCCAACTCCATAGAACTGACCTCCGTTTGCACCAATACCAACAGCCAAATGGAGATTGTGCGCGAAGAAGCCACGGGGCTGTTTGACCTCGAGCGCTACCCACCGGTGAGCGTGCTCACGTCAGACAACCGCACCAGGTGGGCCAAGGCGCGCGACCACATCCAGCAGCTCGACAAGACGAACCGTGAGTCGCTGGACCTCGTGGAGCGCGCGCTCTTCTGTATCGCGCTCGACGAGAGCTCGGCCAACACCGCCGAAGAGGTACGACGGCGAGCAGATTCACATTGAGAGGATAGCGATGATGTTCTTACACTGTTTTCTCTATCACAAGATTGCGCGCAACTGCCTGCTGGGCGACGGTCGCAACCGGTGGTACGACAAGCCGTTCACTTTGGTTATCCACGAAAACGGCCGCGGCGGGCTCAACGGCCAGCACGCGTGGGCCGACGCGCTGGTGGTCGTGCGCGCCTTTGACTTCTGCATCAAGTACGTGAATGACAACTTCAAGGCCAAGTTTGGCGACCGCTCGCAGCTGGTCCCGACCACGGATGTGCGCCCGCAGCGCCTCAAGTGGGTGCTCGACCACACGGCGCACACGGCGATCGAAGTGGCCAGCGCCGCCATTGGCAAGCTCATCCACGCGAGCGACCTGACCACGCTTCGCTTCAACCACTTTGGTAGTGCGTTCCTCAAGCGCTACAAGCTCACGCCCGACTTTTTCATGCAGCTCGCGATCCAGCTCGCGCACTACAAGTTCCACAAGCGTGTGCCAGCTATCTACGAGACGGCGCACACGCGGCTATTCTACCACGGCCGCACGGAGACGATCCGGTCGTTGTCGGTGGACTCGCTCGCGTTCGTCAAGACCATGGAGTCGGACGCGTCGGAAACTACCAAGTGGGACTCGCTGCTCAAGGCGATCGCCACGCACAAGGAAACGCTCAAGGACAGCTTGACGGGCGAAGGCATTGACCGGCACTTGATGGGTCTCTACATCGTGTCAGAGATGTCGGGCATCTCGCCACGCCCGTCGATCTTCACGGACAAGGCATACGACCTGAGCAAGAAGTACCTGATTTCGACCAGTAACATCTCGGGCGGCCCGGGTGCAAGCCCGATCTGGGGCGGCTTCTCGGCCATGTACAACGAAGGCTACGGCGTGTGCTACGCGCTGCAGCCGGACCATGTCAGCGTCTCGATCACGGGCTACCACGTCGATAAGGAGACGAGCGCGACCGAGTTTAAGCGTCACTTGGAGCTCGCGCTACTGGAAATGGCCGAGCTCTGCCTCTCGCGCAACCTCATTTACGTCGGCAAGTCGAAGATTTAGGTGGAAGATTGTGCCCATTCCGCGCGCGTCGCAGATATGGAAAGATCTTGGGTTGATGTATAGTTTCAGCCAATCCAAATTAAAAGTGAACAGTTTGATGCAACTTGATTGGCTGTTATGGTGGACCAAAAGCGACTTGATTGGCTGTTAGCGAAGCCATTCGCGAAAGGTCGCGGGTGAACAGGATCTTCTAGGCCAGGAGATGCAATGCTGGACTCGGATTCTTCGATAGTTCGTTGCTTGGCTCCACACTCTCTCTTCATCCTTCGAGTTCGTTATACCACCGCGCACTCAGTTCACAAAAAGCTCTCGCCACACCTCGCCTCAGTCTATCCTCTTCTTCTTTCTCTATCCAGTGTTTGGTTGGGGTCATGAGGCCAACGACGTTCCTCACGGTGGTCGCATCCACCATACTCTTCTGCGCATCGCAGTGGCAAACCGCCAGTGCGGCATTCTTCGGTGCGTTCCTACAATTATCTGCTCTGTATGGGTGCACAAATCTGGTCTAAACTTGTGATTTCTTGCTGCTGGCATGGATCGACAGTGTGTCCTGCGCCATGCGAGGCCATGCTACTGCCGCGCGACATGGACAGCCTGGACGACTGCCTTTGTCAAGGGGAGGCGGCGTCGCTGCTGAACAACAATCAAAACGACCTCCAAGCCGCCTACCGGTGCCCCGAGGGCTCCGCCGCGCAGCGTCGTCGCCCAGTGAGCTTCACTGACTGCCGCTGCCTCGCTGGCTACGTGCGCGACGACATGCGCGAGCTCTGCTCACCCGAACAGTTCCAGTGTGCTGGCCGCTACCGACTCAAGAAGGGGCTCTCCAGAGCCGCATCGGTCGCGGACTGTGACTGCCAGGCACCGTACAAGAAAGACCAAAGATCGGACGAGTGCGTGCTGCGCAAGTGTCCTCGCGCGGGCAATTACGTCAAGAAGCGCGCGTCGAAACGCGTAGCCTCGCTCGCGGACTGCACCTGCGTGGATATGTTCGTGAAGAACGACCAGTCGGGCGAGTGCCTCGTTCAGACCCCGTTCAACTGCCCCGCGCACGCACAGACTATCACCAAGCACCACCCTGAGTCGTTCGCCGACTGCCACTGCGACTGGGGGTACGTGCGCACGGAGCAGGACACGTGCGAGCGCGAGAGCGCGGCGTTTGCGTGTCCGAACCACTCAGTCAAGCGGCTTGGGCTGGGCCTCGGCGAGCCGCCGCTGAGCTTCGCCGACTGTGAGTGTGAGAACGCGCGCGAGTTTCGCCGCAACGAAGCCACGCACATGTGCGACCGCCGCGTCAAAGACGTGGACGGCGACGGCCGCGACGAGATCGACGAGGACGAGATGGACGGCTACATGTGCCCCCCGTTCGCGCGCCCGCTCGCGCCGCTGCCGCACTCGGTCGAGCAGTGCGAGTGCCTGCCGGGCTACGGCTGGAAGACGCCCGACATGACGTGCGTGGCGCTGTCAGCGTACGCGTGTCCTACGCACTCGTACAAGGTCGATGAAGATCTCCAGGCGGCGCGTTCGTTCAGCGACTGCGAGTGCGCGCGTGGGTACTACCGCGACGACACCAACAGCGCCTGCCTCGAGTGGTTCCTCGCCAACGACAATGGCTGCCCCAACTACGCGTACCTGCGCCACTGGCCGCTGCAGAGCAAAGCCAATTGCCAGTGCATCTACGGTCTATCCACTACCGCCAGCACCAGCGACACTGTCGGGGCTGAGAACCCAGCCGCGGAGGAGAATGAGAACGACACCAAGCAGCTAAGGCAGCGCAAGTTCAAGCGCAACGCCAACACGCTCGCCAAGAAGAAGGCCGTGCAGTGCAACGCGCCTCCGGCGTTCTTCAACGTGGGCTTTTCGCAGTGTCCCGAGGACTCGGTGGCCGTCAGCTGGCCGCTCGCGTCGCCCGACGACTGCATGTGCAAAGACGGCTTCGAGGTGCTGCCCATCTCCGAGGCGCAGTTCGCCAACGGCGACGGCGAAGGCTTCCGCTGTGTGGATCCAACGGCGACCATCACCGAAGGTGAGGGCGAGGGCGAGGGCGAGGGTGATGCGGACGCCATCGAGAGCCTTCTCGTCGAGTGCCAGGCGCCGCTGATCAAGAGCCCGTTCACCAGCGAATGTCGCCTGCCCGTCGAGCAGGTGAAGCCGCGCCCCAAGCCACGTGGCCAGAACAAGGCAGTGGGTGGCGAGGTCTTGTTCAAGGGCATCGAGTACGACTACGTGCTTACGGAGGACGACATCATGATCATCCAGGGCGACGTGGCGATCGGCGAGCTCGCGCGGTGGCCGGCGCCCGACGGCACAGGCGAGCTCACGACCCACGTGCTCCACGGCTACTACAACTCGGAGCGCGACCACCGCTGGAAAGACGCCAGTATGTGCTACGAGATCGACAGTGCGGCGTCGCAGTACACGGCCACCGTGGAGAACGCGATGGCCCACATCTCGAGCGTCACCAACTTCAAGTTCCGTCGCTGCCGCAACAACGCCTGCACGCTGGACGAGAGCTGCGCGCACGACTTTGTGCACGTGCAGCCCACCGCGTCGTCGTGCTTTTCGTACATTGGCCGCGTCGGCGGCCGCCAAGCGCTGGGCGTGTCAGCCGACTGCGGACTGGGCAACGTGATCCACGTGCTGCTCCACGCCGTTGGCCTGCGCCACACGATTGACCGCGTAGACCGCGACCACCATGTACGCGTCGCGTGGGAATGCGTGCCGGAGACGAGCCGCAGTCATTTCATCGTGGAAGAAATTGTGAACGCGACCAAACAGATACTGGTCACGCCCTACGACTTCTTCAGCATCATGCACCACCCGCCGGACGCGTTCGTGCAGCCGCCAACCACGGGCGACCGCCGCAACGGCAAGCCCAAGTGGTGCCAGTCGGTGTTTCCGATCATTGCCGAGCCCAATGAGCGCATCGCGGTGATGGCCAAGATGGGCCAGCGCGAGCTCCTGGCCGTGACCGACATCCACGCCGTCTGGGCGCTCTACCCGTCTCTGCAGCTCAGTGACAAGGCGCCCACGTACACGAGCGAGCAGCAGAATGGCGGCGACTTGGTGCCTGCGGTCTTTGAGAGCCGTCTCCACACGGAAGCCGACTTGGTCAGCATGGACCCTAGTCAAGGCGCGCTGGCAAGGAAAGGCTTGGGTCGCTCCTGGGGCCGCAAGCTCGCCAGCTTTGTCGGTGCCATGGTCACGCTCGTGGGCTTTGGCGCGCTGGTCTCGTTCGGCGTCGCCGAGTTCCGTCGCCGCGCGATGCTGCAAGGCAACGGCGCCTACTACTCCGAGTCGCTGCTCACGGACAAATCGCTATACGACTGAAGAAAAAAACAAAAGAACCTCAACCTTTCGATGGTCTTTTGGCACGAACCTTGGACCAGTCACATTCCACGTCCCAACATGACTTCATACCGTGCCGTCTTGTTCAACAAGTTTTCCATTTGTTTGCTTTTTCCTTCTTTTTCTCCTGTATCTTCCTGTATCTTGTTTTTTCGTCTTAATGCCCTACGCCCGGGTCTGGAGCAGCGCCGCGAGCTTGGCGTTGGCAAACACCTCACCCTTGGCCACGAGGTAGTGCGCGAGGGGCAGCTTCTCCGTCAGCGCGTCGCCCTCGAGGCCCTCCAGCAGCGTCAGAATCACGTGCGCGTTGATCTGCTTGACATCCGCGGCCTGCTTGGCGATGGTCTCGGCGAGCGCCTGGTCGCCCTGGCGCTTGGCCTGAGCGACCAGAAAGCCGTACCACTTGAATGTCTTGGCCACACCCGAGGCCTCCACAATCGCGGCGATTTCGTCCACAATCGCCGGCTCCTCGGCGTAGTGCGTCGCGAGCCGCACCAAGGTTTGGTTGGGCATGTAGTGGCGCAGGTGCTGCGCGTTGCGGACAAACTCGAGCGCCACGTCGCCGCAGTCGTTCTTGATCGCACCGGCAACAAACGAGCCGATCGTAAACTCGGACGGGTACACGAACTTGCTATCGCACAGCAGCAGCGCGCGCTGCACGTCACGGATCTCCTCGGTCGTCTCCATGCCGCGCACCACGAACTCGAGCTTCGGCTTGGTCAGGTACAGCGCGGCCGTCGCGATCGACAGGCGCGCGCCGATCGAGTTGAGCTGCTCGGTCACGTCGGCCACAGAGCCTTCGATGCGCGGGTACTCGACGTTGCCGCTGAACGCGCGCGTGGCAGTGCGAGGGAGTGCCGTAGCCGTGGCCGTGGCCGTGGCCGCGCGCAGCAGGCGCGTCGCGCGCACCAAGCCAGCCATGTTTAGTATGTCAGCAGATATTTATGTGGAGCTGCTCGCCCGGGAAAAAATGAGCTCCCAGCCAGACAGACAGAGTGACCGTGAAAGCGGACAGTAACTCTACCGGTATTCTAATGTACGTGGACCACATTGTCGAAAACTAATGTTGAGAACAATAATTTATTGTCAGTCACTCGCATGTATTTCCACGAGCGCACTCTTGGCAATTGACGTGTGCTGGGCGATAACCACTGCCCAAGCACTTTGTCGCAGTTGGTGAAGACGGTTACTCGGTGCTGTGGAGCGAATTCATGCGCATGCGAGTCGATTTGACTGCGCGATTGATGCGTCGTCCCAGCATAATACTTCGTCCGCGAGCCATGGAGATTGCCTCATTTGAGCATTATTGCCATCGCACCGAAAGTAATTGGCTCCCTTCCAGAGTCTCCTTAGGAGCAAGATCCGGGTGTTCGTGGCTCGTCGATCTGCCGCAGTCAAACGCAACCCATGCCGTCGGGGATCTCTCAGCGCACAGAGCAGCAGGTGAGAACCTGGCTCCGACGACTGTGCCCTTGTATTCAACACCCAGCTACGATCTCGACTCGGCCGAGTACGAACAGATACCGTCCACCAGTACACTGCATTGGTCGAGTTCTTGTCCGACCACCATTGCATCGTGATTGTCCGCGCTGGGTACCGCATATTCAGGAGGCTGAGCCTTCAACTTGCGGAGCGAGACGGCCATCGCGAGATGCTCGTGCTCCACCTTGTGGATCCGAGCTTCGCCTAGGGCACGACTGGATCATCAATCGAGTCGGTTGACAACCGACTCCACCTACACAGCACTTTGCAGGCAGATAATATGCCACAAGGGGTTTTGGTCGCGAAAACCGTGGAGTTTTCGGGCTGCACGCTGTCATGGCTACAGGATAAAGACCACCAAGGGCGACCGTAGCGTGCACGTCTAGAGAACGGCTCTCAAGTAGCAGCAAATGACCGGCTCGTTCAAGAAAAGGAAGAATACGAATTTTCTTTCACAGCGACCGGCTATGTCTAGGCGATCAGGCGGTGGCATCCACGATGCCATACTCTGTGAGGTCTTGGCTTAGGTCGGGCTCGGCCCAGACGGCGATGCTGTGGCCACCAAACACTGCCAAGCGGTACACCCCGCGGTTCTCCAGCCCGAGCTTCTCGGCGACACGTTGACTGCGCGTGTTCTTTGGATTCGTGAATGCGACCACGCCCATGACGCCCCAGTGGCGCTTGGCGTATGTGATGATCGCAGTAGAGGCCTCGGCCGCGTACCCAAAGCCGTTGTGCTCGTCCAGGAATGCGTAGCCAATGTCCGGTACACTGTACCCTTCGCGGAACAAGATCGACACCGACCCGATCGCAGCGCCCGAGGAGCGCAGCGCCACGAGGAACTGGCCATAGCCGAAGCGAAGCTGCGCGTCGCCGTACCGACCGCCAGGCAGCAGCCGCGTGAGCGCGTCCGCCTCAGTGATGGGCTGGCTACCCAGACCCGCGAGGAATGCTGGTGCGCTGAAGAGCTGGGCGAGAAAGGCGGCGTCGCTTGGAAACATGTGGCGCAGCGTGAGCCGCTCGGTGGTGAGCGCGAATGCCGGATCGGGCGGCGCGGGCACTGGCGCTGCCATTATGGAAATGGGCGTGGTCGGTCTCAACAACGATGGTCTACATCGACATCCTCCTATTTCAGTAGATAATTGGTTAGACCGAGGAACCTACTACAATTTGTTGGTATTTTCAGTATGCGGTGTATTTTGTGATTGAGGGAGCATGCGTTGGAAGACGGCACGATGCGTTTACTGCAGAATCTTCTTGGTGGTCTCGTTTGGCTCGATGCCGGCGACCTTCATCAGCGACGCGACCTCCTCGATCTGTAGTTCACACAATATACAAATTCCAAATTAGAATTCTCTCCAGTTCAAAAGCAAAGTGGTGTGAGAAAGTGCAAACCAACCGACCTTCTCCGCGAGCTCGTTCTCCTTGAGCTTGAACAGCAAGTTGTTGCACGTCACGCGCATCAGCTTGTTGCCCTCACTATTAGAAAAATTCACATACAAAAAATCAGTGCCCCTGCGCTTTTCTCGGCCATCAAACAAACTATACAGCAAAAAACGAGAGAAAAGAACGCACGCAGCCGTCTTGAAAAACTCGAGCGCCTTGTCGTAGTCGGCCTGCTCGATCGCCGTGCTGTTCAACAGATAAGACAACAACAACAAAAAAGAGCAACAGAGTCAGTAAATGACGAGTGCGGGTACGTAGAGACCAACGGGCCTGTTGGGATGCCACGGTACCGAATCAAAATGTCGTAGGTGCGGTCCGTGCTCTTGACGGCGTACTTGGTCGTGCCAATATCGTGGAGCGTGTACACTTTGTCGAATTCGCCGTCTTTAAAAAACTTGGAGAGCAGCTTGTTCAGCGTCGTGGGCTCGAGGAACAGTCCGATGCGGTAGTTCGCCTCGAGCACTTCAAACACGAGCTGCGCCTGGCCGAGCTCGAGCGCCTTTTTCACAAACACGCCGGCCGCGCTGGCGTCCGGGTCCACGCGCTTGCGCTCGTAGATCTGCATGATCTCTTTCGAGGCCGCGAGCTCCTCGCTGGTGGTCACGGTCTTGAGGAACGACGTGAGCTTGGTCTTCTTGATGGGGATGTTGCGGTCCGCGAGCGACTTGATGTTCTGCAGCCACTCGTCGGCCGACAGCGCCACGGGCGCCGCGTGGACGGCGGTCGCCGGGGCCGCAACCGAGAACGCGCGCGAGGCCGCCGCGTGGCGCTGGCACGTCGAGAGCGCCGAGCGGAACGCCTGGATGCGCATGGTGATGATACAGTACGACGAGGATAGAGGTTGGTGAGAGCAGAACCGCTCGTCGGTCCGTCCGTCCACGAGAGTTGGCGTTGGCGTTCCGGCCAACCAGGGAAGAACAGCGTAGCCCGGGCCGGGTTTAGAAATACATGGAAACCTACACGGGTTTTGAGCGTGAAGAGAACAACCCGCGAGGTAATACTGAGTCGGGTTTAGGAGAGAGTGGGAGGATGATGGCACTCGAACGAGGTAAACAATGTAAAGCGGGTTTAGAAGAATCAGCCACTCCGCGAGGAACAATAATGAGAAGCGAGACCAACTGGACCTGGAACTTCACAATGGCCCTTCAAACCAATAGTCTGCTTGGTTATCCTTCACACCTAGGCTGGGCATTTGAGAAAGGCAAGTGGCTGAATGGTCAACGTTCTGTTCATCGCAATTGACGAACTCGACGACAACTGACAGAAGGTGACTGACCTTGATCTCGACGCTACTAAATCACCCGTCCGAGTGAAGCAGGCTCGCTTAGTGCATAACATAGAAATCGGTCGGTTGAACTCAAGCTTGTCTGCGTTGGATGGAACACTGCTTCCAAACTCGTGCATACAACGAGTGTATTCGACTGGAACTTCTTGAATGATTCGCAACGAGCCATTACTCGTCAGCAGCAACGGGGCAAGCCACGTGCCACGCGGTTAAATACCACGCGTCATTGACGCTGCATTCAAGATGGACACATTAATAGCAAAGAGCTACTAGTCTCCATCAGCCCCACAATCCAAAACCAGTGCCAGGGGGGCTTCCACCAACCCAGAGTTTTCTCGACACCCAACTTACTACAGTGCTCCACTGGAACAGCCACGTGGAACGCATAGAACTGAGAGATCTAGAACCCACTTCATTTAGTCTCTCAGGCTGAGTTTCAGCAGCTGAGTCACCCGCAGTTCAGATTGGCCGCCTTGAGAAGCAGCACAAATGTGACGTGGTGTCCCCAGACTTTCGGTTGCTCGCCAAATCGGCCAAAGCTCAGCAGAAGTCGGATTGGCGCTTCAATCTATGCGGATGGAGCTGAACTTCAACGCCTCAAAGCTTCAACAACCCTGATGCATCTGTGTACCGCCAAGTTTTTACTATCGAAACTGTGTCTCTCGTTGCACAAATTGTGCATCGCATTGTACCAATTTACGACAGAATGACGATTTCTGGTGGATGATTTCGCAAATGGTACGGCTATGCACCAAATATCAATCTGGGAACAATTTAATGCAGCTGATGCCACATAAACCAGCCATCTGTGGCTTTGAGATTCTCACTCGCGCTGACAGTCTCTGTTAGCTAATGGAGCCCGCCTCCTCTTGACAAAGCCCACTAGAGAAGGGATGGGTCCATATTGTTGCATTGCAGAACACCAACACGTGGCTCTTACTGTAAAAGACCAGCAGGCCAGCCGGCTCAAACATCTCTCCGCGATCCTCCCGCTTTGTACTGTTCCGCAATTGGCCTGCTGGAAGGGAGAGTATGTGCTGTACTGTACTGTACCACCTCACATCGTGTCGTCTCGTATCGGCCTTCAGTTGGAAACGCGACGCCGACTTGAGAACTTCATTCCTCCACAACGATGCCGCAGCGAGGCCACCACACGCCGCCCACGCACCAGTGGCAGAACTCGGGCACACCCGTGCTACGGTCGCCCAACGACAGCCTCGCGATGCGGCCCAACCACGACGTGCCCATGATGGAGCTCAGCGGCATCGGCAAGTTTCACCCGCGCGAGCCGCCGCAGGGCAACGGCCGGCGCCGCAAGTGGATCCTGGTCTCGGTCATCTTTGTGTTGGTGGCGCTGACCGCCGGCGTCGTCTCGTACTTTGTCGTCAATGGCGGCAAAGGCACGGACGCCTCGACCAGCGGCGGCGCCGACGATCCGTCTCAAGATTCCAACTCGACGGACCTGGCGCCAACGACCGACGATTCCACGGCGGGCTCGAGCGACGACGAGATCGGCAACCCGAAGGCTTACGCGGCCAGCAAGTGCGAGCTGCCCGACTACCAGAGCAAGAACGGCCACATCGTCGCCGTGTCGGCCAACGGCACCGAGGTGCCGCTCAAGATGAAGGGCATCAACTGGTTCGGCATGGAGGCGTACGTTCTATTATTCTTTGCCGCGAATTAGTTATTGTGGACTAGTTTAGCTGACTGGAGCTGTGGTGTTTGTGCAGTACGGAGGCGGTTCCTCTTGGTCTGTGGGACAACGGCGAGAACGGCACAACCGCGTACCAGATTGCCGAGTTCCTGGAGACGAACAAGTTCAATTCGGTGCGGCTCCCACTCATGGCCACCTACCTCTTGGAGAACACCGTGCCCAACGCGAACCTCATCAACACGTTCTCCAACCGCGCGATGAACATCACGAACTACATGGCGCTGCTCAAGTCCGTGGTCAAAGTGCTCCAGCACCGCAACATCGGCGTGATGCTGAGCATGCACACGCTCACCAAGACCGACAAAGGCGCGCTCTGGTACAACGAAGACGTACCCGAGGAGAAGTTCCTCGAGTCGATCGACATCCTCACCACAAATTTGTGCTCGAACGAGTACTGGAACGTGATGGGCATCGACGTCAAGAACGAGCCGTCGACCGCGACCTGGGGTGACGACGGGCCGGCCGACTTCCGCGCCGGCGCCAAGCGGATCGCCGACCGCATGCTCAAGGGCTGCCCCAACTGGCTCGGGTTCATCGAAGGTATCTACACCAAGCACGAGATGCAGCTCGAGGGCGAGCGCTACTGGTACTTTGACTGGTACGGCGGCGGGCTCCAGGGCGCGCGCAACCAGACCATCGAGCTCAACGTCGCGAACAAGATCGTCTGGGCGCCGCACTACTACACGCCGGCCGTGTTCCCGCAGCAGTACCTCTACGGCGGTGGCAGTCTCGGTGGCGAAGACACGAAGGGCGAGAACGGGCTCATGGGCTACGTGGAGCTCGAGGACGACGCGCTCCGCGGCCGCGTCAAGGCCACGACTGACGATATGTTTGGATTTCTCGCATCTGAGACGGGACCAGCGATCGTGCTAGGCGAGTTTGGCGGCATCTACGCGTCCGACGCCCACCCGAAGAAGACGACCCAGCGGACGACCGACTACACGATTGAAATAATCATCAAGCCGGGCTGGGCGGGCGGGTTCGTGTGGTCGCTGAACCCGGAGAGCGAGTACCAGTACAACCCGGCCGACAAGCCCGGCCGCTTCTTCGAAGGCATGCTACAAACGGACTGGCTCACGTCCAACGACGCGTTCCTCAAGGGGCTCGCCGCGATGGACACGATGGAAAATCTACAGCCGTTCCCGTGCTTCCCGTCGGCGGCTGGTCCAGCAGTGGCGGCCTAAGCGAATGCGTACTTGTTGTCCCTAAAGTATTAATCTATCTGTTGTGCCACTTTCTTCATTCTTATTGTTGTTTTGTTCCAAGCTTGTACTTGGGCTGTGCAGTTCATTATTGTCGCTTCTAGTGCAAAGCTAACTGCTTGAATGAGCGCTTCCACTCCAAATTTTGCAGCGGGAGTCATTGGCCTTGCAGCAGTATGGATTCGATGGCTACAGAACGAATCAAGTTCAGACAGTTTCGATTGGCTGGTGCAGCTTCAACTTGGGTTGAAACATGTTTTGCGGATGAAGATTCGGATTTGGCTACAATACACACACGCACTCTTCTCCTGCCACCCACAAGATCTCGTGTGGATCTTTACGCACAACGTAAATCCGCTGGTGCTCGCGCTAACGTACGTCATGGCATCACCTCTGTTGCCATCGCGATCGCTATCGACGCTGCCATCCTTTCTCGCTCGCTCCACCCTCGAGTTCTCGCTGCCTACTTCAGCCCACAAGCCGACGCTCACGCCGACGCCCGACTTCCTCCGCGCCTCCATCTCGCTTGTCTGTCGCGAATGGAACGCCTACGCATCCGAGATCAAGAGGCTCCGCGAGCTCGTCATTTCGCGGTCAGAGTCGAAAGCACAAGCAGCTCCATGGCGACCCGGTCAGGGCTGCTCGAATTGTGTCGACGTGCGACCTGGCGCCGCTCGTCCACGTTGTGAGTTTGTGCGTGACACTGACTGCGTAGCGAGCAGCTTAAGCTGACTGCTGGACGAGTGGCAGTCCGTGCTGAGTCAGCTGCCGCATCTGGAGGTGCTGGATCTGCGCCGCATCCTACGGGACAACGCTGAGCGATTCACGTGGACTCACCCACGCGAACCTCCAAACCGCCGGTCACCAGTGCCGACGCGTCCGCTCGCTGCTGCTGCCGAGTGCAACTCGTCCGATCCAAGAGCAGACTTTTGTGGATTTGAATTATTCGCAGCAAGCGCTGGGCCTGCTCGACAGCGTGGTTGAAACACTCAAGCAATGGGAGACTCACGGCGGCGTTCCGTTGCGAGATTTGAGCACATCGATTAGATTTAGTGTGCTGCCATCGCACCACAGCATTTCCACCGAGGCTCTGACCACGCTATGTCCGCGCATCGAGAAGATCTCGGGTTTCGAGACAAAGCTCCAGTGTCCAGGCGAGTGGGGATGCGATGAGCGGTGGCACATAAACGAGACGACCTGGACGCGCTTCTGTTAGACTTAGTTCAAGTTTCACGGAATTCGATTGGAGCAGGGTGCCGTTTGCAACGCGTTTGTTTGAGATCTTTGGTCCGTTCTCCAAACCCGCACTCGAAAAGCTCACTCTGTCCACGCCTATGGACTGGGTCTGGGACGACTACCGAGACGCGTGGGAGATCGCATCGGATGCCAAAGGTTACGGAGCCACTGCACAAAACGCCCACGCGGTGCTCCAAGTGTGCCCTCACCTCAAGGTACTGAATGTCCCCATTTATGTACCAAAAGATACTGACGAGCCCAAGCCTGCTCTAGAGTCGTCGACGGGGATAGCAATGATGGATCAAGAGATCTTCGCCGCCTTCTGCGTGGCTCTGAGCGAGCACTGCCGCGAGCTCGAAGAGCTCTCGATCTCGCGCGTGACCTGACTCCTGAATCTCCTGTACATACAACGATGTAGAGCTGTATTGAGACGGCCATGGCGGAGGTTGCAATGCTGCCGCGTCTCACGTGGCTTGAGCTCAAGTCGGTGTTATCACCGGTGCCGGTCTTTTCGCGCTGAGTGTCGGATTCACTCATGGAGACTGGCGATGGCCGTGCCACTTTCAAGTGACCGTAGGTGATGCCGAAGAGCACCTCGACCGAAATGGCGTTCTACCACGCCTTGGCGCAATTTCTCGTTCTCTTGGCCGAGTGGGACGACGGCTTCTGCAAACCTTTGCCTTGCGCAAGTCAGCGTGTAGTGCTGGACGCCACAATGGACGGCGCAGCAGCGTCGGAGTGTGGCGTACTTTGCAAAGCTACGGCTCCTAGGAGACCGTCAAGCACAAGAACCCGACTGTGCACCTGCGTGTAGTGCAGTTCGACTACCGAAACGACTCGTCTCCGTCGTTTGGTGATCCTCGAGTTTGCGTTCTACTCGGCAAATGCGACGATCGGCGAAGGCATTGAGTGGCGTGACGAGGCAAACGTGGCGATCGACGATATGTGGTCGACCAGCGTGAGCGGAGTGATTCCGATTCCGATTTCGGTTCCGATTCTGACTGGGAGTAGGAGGACATAGCCGACTCGTCCGACGACGATGACGTGGTCAATGGAGAGCTGAAACGTGCGCTGGGCGCAATGAGTGGACTACAGTGAATTTATCACCGAAAGCTAGTCCCCAACAGACCAAAGCTGTGAAACAGCGGCAAGCAGCCGAATCTCGATCTATAAAAAAAAGCATTTCTGATAGATAACACATGATTCCAATGTTTCCGATTTGTTCTACGCCGACTGAGCTGCCTTCTGGGCCTGGCGCAATTCGTAGAACACCTCCATGGCCGTGGGCCGATCGTCCGGCTCCAGGCTCAAGCAGCGAGTGATGAGCATGGCCACTTTCTCCGGGCACGCGGGTGACGGTGCTGGCCGCCATTGGCCGGACGTCACGCGCTGGACCATCCGCGCATTTTGCTGGAAGACGCGGCTAGCGGATGGAGCCTCACCGCTCGCCCTTCGGTCTACACACTCGTCGTCCATTGCGGGACCACAGAGATCCAGCTCAACGAGCAATACCCCGAGCGAGTAGATGTCGGTCTTGTCGCCAACCTCGTCGCCACGCCACACCTCTGGCGCAATAGACGCTGGCGGCAGGGCCGACGCACTGGTCAGTATCGAATCGAGGTCCACGTCTCGACCAACGCCAAAGCCGCTCAGCTTGGCGTGGCCGGTCTCATCCAAAAGAACGCTCTTGGCGCGTAAATCGCGGTGGATGATGGGCGCGTCGAACGAGTGCAAGTACACGACGGCTTCTGCGATATCGGAGGCGATCCCGGCCTTGCTGCGCAGCTGCGACGCGGTCCAGGGCTGGAACCACTCGAGGCCCGTTGACTCCTCCGGGTGCCGAAGCAGCAGCGAGCGAAGATCGCCGCCGGCCATGAACTCGACAACGATACATGAGTCGCGCAGGCTGCTGGATGAAGCGCCGAGAAACGGGACGATCTTGGGATGGTCCAGGCGAGCGCACATGCGGATCTCGTCCAGGAAACGCGTGAGCTTGGCCTCCTCACGCCATGCATTCGGCGCCATTTGCTTGACCACGACCGTACGGTCGAGGTAGGCGCCGCGGTAGATGGTTCCCGAGCCACTGTGGGCGAGCGTGTCATGGCCGATCGTGAGGTCCTTATGGTCGACGCGGAAGCCGACGAGCAGCGCGTCCGTGCGGAAGGCCTGAGCGATGGACTCGAGTTGGCTCCAGTTCGGGTCGGAAGGTGGATCGTGGCTCCCGAGCGTTGTCGCCGTGGTAGCAATAGGTGAGTCGATGGTGAAGTAGTACGCCTCGCTATTCGGCTCGTTTGTGCGGCGCTTCGTGGTGGCTGCAACGACGACTCGATATGCAGCAAACAAGGCGACAAACGCACATACCGCTCCCAGTAGAATCACCGCAAACACCAACAATTTGGCAGTGTTTGTCGCTGAATGGGCGGATGCCTCGGCGGTGGGGGAGTTGCTCGTCGAGAGCGCCGGCGAGTCCTGACTGCGATCCGGACCTCGAGTTGGATTTATCGGGGAAACCAATGTTGGCGTAGGCTTGGACGACGCCGAACTTGGAGCCGAAGGCTCACCAGCTGGAGCTAAAGGAGCCGTCGGGCGCTCATACACCACCGGCGCTCGCGTGCCAACGGCTTGACGCGGTCGTGGTGGAATACTGGTGGGTAGAGGACGATCACCGATGATGCTTGGTGACGGACCAGTCGTGCCACTAGTACTACCTTCGCTACTACCACCACCACCATCAGTTGGGGCTTCTCCGTCATCGGGACTTGTTGGCGCTGGTGTGCTGTTGTACAGGCTCTCAAAGCGAGCGTCTGAGGGACGTAAGAGAGGCGGCCGGTCAGTGATGCTGCATGGAGTCGTGAACTACACAACCAACAGAAATGAAAGAAATAAACCGCACCAGTGATCACGCAGACGCTGATGTCCGAGTCTTCCTGGACGAGGGTGAGATTGGCCGTGGGGTCGTCGCAGCTGATAGCTTGGTATCCCGCCATTAGGAAATACTCCAGGTTTTGGAAGATCGCCAGGTCCGACTCGCGGATTTCAAAGCTACCTGCGCCAGACCCGCCCAAGTTGCTGCCAATCGGGAGGTAAACAACATGTTGGCGAGCTCTATCATGGCGCAAGGGGGATCGTGGAGAAACACAGAGCACTTACAGTTCTTTCAGTGTGCTGGGCCATTTCACGCCGCGCACAGCTGCGATGGGGCACTCGATACAGTTGCTGGAGACAAGACACCAACATTGGTGCTGTTAGCACCACAAAACAAAACATTCAAGACGAGGAGACTCGGTCACTTGAGACTCACGTACAACGTCGTCATGGTAGGAGGAAACACGACGCCCACGATCTCTTCGATGGGATTGCCATCGAACGTGCTAGAATGTGAATTTATTCTCAAAGTGTTAGCCAACGACCGAAGGAAATGCACTGAAATGAACGTTCTACGTACAGTTGTTGGATCGACTGGAAATCCACGTCGAGCAGACTCGTGATGTAGGCGTCCGAGACGGAGCTGTGTGTGAGACAACATGATCCTCATGTCCGTTTTGAACCAGCACAACGCATGGATGGGCAGAGGACGAGCAGCCTGTATACGTACAGAGATTGCAGCCCGAGCGGCAGTCTGGCACCTTGGAGAGTCTTCACCTTGGTTGACGTTAGCTCGCTGTTTGACCATGGCCCCGCGATGTCAGTTACGGGCTCGTGAACGCGCATACTATTGTTCTAAACAAAAAAACGTACAAGTAAAGGAGCGTCCCTGGGAGATCAACGCTGGTCATGCTGTCAATGTCGCACCGATCGAGGCCTGCGCACGACACCACGCTGCGCCAACGAGAGGGGGGGGGACCAGTTAGTGCAAATTAGTGATACACAGTCTCTCCAATCGGCCACGGCACGAACAAGATCTCCAAGAACGGCGGTAGACTCACGCCATCGATACGCCTTGCGTCTTCAAATGCGAGGTACCTGGGTATTCCACCCCCCACAGATCATCAGTCAAGCCATGCAGCATCGAGCGCTTGGTCTCGGTTCTAGTACGTACAGGAAGGTGGTGTTGGCAGCCAAGGAGAGATCAACTCCTTGCGACAGAGGATTCAGCCACAGCTGGCTATTGGAAATTGCAGGTCGTACCAGTACTTAGAACTCCAGCCTCTGGGTTCGACAAAACGAAGCGTTTGCTTACTTACAGTCGGACCGCTCTGGCCGGCACACTGGCCACCCGCTCGATGCCCTGCGACTCCAAGAAGAGCATCTCGTCGTCTCCCACGGTGAAGACCGCCACCTCGCAGTTGGGGCCGACAATCCACGCGTCCAAGTCGGGAGTTGTCTTGGAGGCCATGAGCGTGACCACATCTGGCGCGTTCTCTCCGGTTTCCTCACA
This sequence comes from Pythium dissimile, assembly GCA_023336445.1. NCBI lineage: Eukaryota > Oomycota > Peronosporomycetes > Pythiales > Pythiaceae > Pythium > Pythium dissimile. The sequence goes on from JAADWZ010000084.1 coordinate 60,258, forward strand.
GACTAGCGCTGCCTGGACACAGGCGACGGCAACTGCAATGCACGCGAGCAGCACGAGCTGGAACCAGAGGACGACGCGCATTACTTGGCGTTCTGGTCGTGGTGCGGGCTGTGCGGTTTGCCAAAGTGCACCACTCCGATCCAGGCGGACCAGTGCTGTACACAGACAGTATGGAAGACAGACACATCGGAGTGGCATTGCCAGCCACTGGCACTGCCAGTGGCAGACTGTCAGCCAAAACGTACGGTTCGCTTCGTGCTCTGAAGCGGTCAAGCGGAAGTTCCTCTCCATTATTAATAAATGTATACGTTCATGTATATCATATCAAACAATGAACTGAAGCTCAACCAAAACCCAAAAAACGAACCTTATACCTCCATATTGTGTTGCAAAAACGAACTGCATGTGACTGAAAAAACACAAGTTCTGGAGCGCGCCGTGGCGCATTTAGAAGGCTGTGATATATGTGATATGGCCATAATCTGGTATTGGTATTGCGTAATTCGTGCGCGAGTCCCACTCGGTGACCACATGTCCGCAGTGGGATGGATGATTCCAACGCCTGACTCTGAATCGGAACTCATGAGTCGTGACAGACTATAGTACGATCCGCCCACCTGGGCGATTGACCCACCATGGACCGACTCGCGGCTCTGCTGGTGCTGCTGGCAGCGCGCCTCGCTGGCTGGCTGGTCGAGGCGATCGAGTGCTCCACGACGGGGGTGACGGCGCCGCCAGTGGTCACGGTCCTGGCCTCCAGGAGACGCCCCGCCACCGACGTTTGGATCGTCTCCCCGGACTGCTCCTACTTGGAAGGCCCTGTGGATTCCGACGGGCGGCTCTCGTTTGACGGGTCAAGTTTCCAGCGGATCCAGAGTCTGCCGTCTGACTGCGTGAGACTGTAAGCCCCGGTGCTTAACGGAGACTTTCGGGAGTACGATAGGAACGTTTGCATGTTGACGGAGCAATGCATGAAACTCTCGGCAGCGTCGTGTATGGGGATTTGCAGCCAAACTTGGACATGGCGGCCGCTGCCGTCACGGAATTGTGTGTGAACTGGCACCTTCAATTTTAATTCCTGCCGTTTGGAATCAAGTGGTGGACTCACTTAATATCTACTCCTTCGAATTAACGATAAAGAAACCTCGACGCCAAGGACCTCGAGTCGGTGGGAACCGTCGTATTGCCGTCGTCTCTCCGCAACCTGTAGGTGGGCAGTTCGAGTTCTGTGTCTCGACCAGTGGACACTCAAAACGGGAACTCTGTTGAGAGTATAGAATTGTCACTGGGCTCGACAGCCTCGAAACAAGTCTCCAGTACCCGGCCGCACTCGAAGAGCTGTACGCCTGTTTCACTGCTGCTGACGATTGTGGCGACATCCACTGTCCTCTAACACTGTCGCTAATTGCTCGGGTGGGTTTACTCTTCAAAGGACATTTGAAACTGGCCACCAAGGGCGTTCCAGTATTGGTTCGTTTCGAGATGCGCGGCTGCCAAGTCAGCTCAAGAGCATGTACAGCGTGCCCATTGATTCCGTGTTGTGAAACCATCCGCCCTGCTCACTTTGGCGGTTCTCGCAGAACAGTTTCGCAGGGTCAGTTCAAGTCGCTCAACGACGTCGAGTTTCCGCCATCCATTGAGAAGTTGTACGTGCCGGTCATCCTTTCCCCGCTGGTCAGCCGATTTATGTAGTGGTACTGATGGCTTCGTCGTGATACACACCGCAGCTACTTCCCAGGGAATCCCATCGCTTCCATCGCTGGGGTGAACTTCCCGAGCACGATGGTCGCTTTGTATGCTGCAAGCCGCTGCTACGATGTGTGACGCACAAGAGGCAGTCTCCTGACCAATCTTCCTGTTTTTTATGTTTCTGGCCGTAGCGGGTGTTCGTGGTGTCCCTTCTCCACCGTCCGTGGGGTTAAGTGGCCGCGCACGCTGCAGGAATTGTACGGGGCGGACGAACGAAATCTTCCAGCCATAGAGGAGCAGCTCACGGATGCCTTTTTTTTCTGATGACGACATGCAGGGATTTCACGGGAAGCTCGATCACGATGTTTGAGATTCGCCAGTCGGAGCTTGCGATCTTCCAGAATTTGCGCCGGTTTGCCGCAAACTTCAAGCTGACGGCATGTGACGATCCCATGGCTACACTGACCATGCTGGCGGTCACCTCGGGCGCTGGCGTGTGCGTCATAAGTGGTGAGTAGCTCGCCTCCTGGAAAATCTGAATCTGGCATCGACACGCACTGGTGACTGACGTGGATCAAATGGCAATAGATTCACGATTCGACCAACGATACAGCGGTAGTGGTGGTGGTGGTGGTGGTGCCACCCAAGCTCCAGAAGAAACCGTCGAAACGTCCAACTCGACAACTCGTACGCCACGAAACGACACCACGAACGCTGGTTCCCAAAGTCGTGACGACGCGTCGTCGTCGTCCTTGGCCAGTGCCGCGCCAACAACGGACGGATCGGGACCGTCCAGATCCCCAGCTGCAAGCGAAGGGTCAATAGCGAAGTCGTCAGCCTCGGCCTCGGCCTCGGAGCCACTTCCACAAGAGACCGAGCACGAGACCGAGCCGAGAGACCAAGGTCGCGGAAGAAACGCTTCTTCCTGGACGTCTTCTCAGGATGGATCAGCCGAGCTCGACTCGACAGGAACCGGCGCTGGCGGCCGCAACAGTACAGTGCTTGCAGTCGGAGCCGCAGTCGGCGCTAGCTGTCTCCTCGGTCTGGGATATGTTGTGTATCGATTCGTCCGTGCATCCAAGGCTTCCACGGCTCAGCGTGATGCTGAACCATTGGACGACGCTAGCAACCAGTTTGCTAGACTCGACACTCCGACCTTGGACGCGGCGCAGGAAACGAACGCACTAGCAGCACCCGAGCCAGACTGGGCGCGCTTGGCGCTGCTGACCGACGGCTTCCTCGACGACAAATTGCTCGCCACCAACCGAATCGACCCGCAGGAAATCAAACTGGGCAAACGGATCGCTCGAGGAGGGTACGGCGCAGTGTACCGTGGTGTGTACCAACGGCGCGAGGTCGCCATCAAGCAAATGCTCCCCGACGCGTGGCGCAAAGAAGACGCCGTCGCCAGCTTCCTGGACGAGATCCGCTTGAGCGCCAGCTTGAACCACCCCAAGATCGTCGGCTTTATCGGTGTGGCGTCGAAAAGCGTTCGCGACTTGTCCATCGTCATCGAGTACATGCCCGGCGGCGACCTCCACTCGCTGATCCGCAGCCACCCGGAAGCGGCCGGCCAGGACTGGGCGACGACGACCTGGACAACCTCGCTGCGGCGCTCGAAAGCTCAACTCGCCTTGGATGTGGCGGAAGCGCTCGCGTACTTGCACTCGCTTGCTCCTCGGATCATCCACCGAGACCTCAAAGCCAAAAACGTGCTTCTTGATGCCGTTGGGATCGCCAAACTGAGCGATTTTGGGATCAGTCGGGAAGTGGACGTGACCGCGACCATGACGAGCGAGATGGGCACGGCTGCGTGGATCGCGCCCGAGGTGCTGCGCGGTGAACGGTACGACGAACGCGCTGACATCTACTCGCTGGGCGTGGTGCTCGTGGAGCTTGATCGCTGCGACCATCCGTTCGCGAACGAACCGGCGTTGATGGCCAGTAGCAGCACGTCGGAGCACGGTGCGTCCGTTAGCAATGTTCAAAGAAACACGCGAATGATCCTGCTGGTGAGCTCGGGGCAGCTGCGTCCGTCTCCGTCAGAAAAATGCGCAAAGAGCGTGGCGGAGTTGATCGAGCGCTGCTTGAACTTTGAGCCCACTGAGCGACCTACCGCAATCGAGATTGGCGAGCTGCTTCGTCAAAATATTCAATCTGATTGAGGTACCGGTACAATGAATGGTCCGTAGTCAGTCTGTGTACAACAATACAGTTCAGTCCGTGGGGAAAAAAGAGTGGGTTGGGTGTTCCACGTGGAAAAGTCTCGGTCATGGACGGAACTTTTGTTTGCAAACAAAGGCGCCGCTCCAAAATAAAGTTGGCTGTTGAAAACTGGCCCAGTATTGGACTTTCGGTCAACAGCACTATACCTTGGATTTTGAAGACACACGCCTTCACAACGAGGTGCAAGTGAGAATTCTGTGCTGTGCAACATTCAAGTACGGCAAACGCTTCAACTCTTCACCACTCCGACTGAACTAGTATATCACCCTCTCACAACTCGCCTACACACTGCGCTTTTCGTGATCAGTTCACCGCCACGGCGTTGTCGAACGTGACCGCCGCGGATCCATTTGAGAACGAGCCGCTGCCCAACGCCGCGGCGGCGCCAGCCATCAGCGCGATGAGCTCGGACGACGGCGGTGCGATGGTCAGTCGAAGTGACTCGTCGACACTCTGGAGCGATGACAGCAGCAGCTCCTGCTCCTGCTCGTACGCGTCGGTGCTAGCTTCCAGTCGGCCGATGATGGTGTCGGCCGTGTACTTGCTCACTGGTGGCAGTGGCAGACGAAGCGCCTGGACGCTTGCCTGGAAGCCTTCGACAAACTTGGCCTCGTTAAACTGCATCTGACTCGCCATGACGATCTCGCTCTTGCGCTGGGCTGCCTGGTCGGGCTCCAGCGGCTCCGGCACTTCGCTCACGTCGATGAACGTGTGCGCCGCGTTCTCCACGATTGCGTTGAGACGGTCGTTCTCGTTGAGCACCATGCTCTTGGTCGAGAGCAAGCCGTTGGACGCGCGGCCGCCTCCACTTGCTCCTCCGAGCCCTAAATCGCCTTGCAGTTCCATGTGCTTCTCGAGCTCGAGAAAGTGCTGCAGCGAGCGGTCTTCCAGAATTCCAGGCACGAGCAGCAAGCCCTCTGTAGGCAATACGAACACACAGTGGGCAGTTTTGACCATGTGAGCATAATTCGATAAATAAAACCAAATCGTCGACCGCACCAAGATATTCTTGTAGCCCAGACTGCCGCTTGAACAGAAAGTTGGGGTCGAATCTACGGCACCAAGCCTCCACAAGTCAGCATCCACCAATCGCCTCGACTTTTCTCTCTCTCTTATTTGCCTCCAGCGGCTTCTCCAATTCTCAGCGCATTCCTGCGGACACTTGCGCTCGAGGGATCCCAAGCATTTCGGCTCCTCGACCGGAGTTCACTCGACATCACAAGCCAGCCAGCACCGCGGACGGGCGGGCGGATGCACGAGAGCGAAGGAGCAGAGGAAGAAGAAGCGGCGCGTCGCCGTCAGATAAGATCAAGCGATTTGGCAGTCATCGCCTTGGATTTTATTCTCCTGGAAGAAGAAAAACAAAATCCAAAGACTCGTCGAATTTCCTTCGTTGTCAACATGACGCTTCGTCGCATTCGTCCCCTCACAACTCGCTCCGTGCGCACCCTCACCACCCGCGCACGTGCTAGCGGCTAACGACCGAAAGGTACTCAAACGGCCAGCACGCAAGTGCATTCATTCGATCCCTCGTGTCTGCTCATCCTCGAATTGCCAGAGCCGCTGGAGTTTCGCCAACAACAACAACAAAACACCGAAACGTACCGTCCAAACCACTGCTTCTCCGGGATGCGCGCCTCGATGAGGTCGCCAAAGCCGCGCATGAGGCGCGAGTGGAGCTGGTCAAAGTCGCTGAAACGCCGCGAGATGAGCCAGAGCCCGCCGTTGCACGAGACCTTTGGATAGAGTGCGTCGACCGTCAGCTCCTATTGACAGATTGCCGAGCCCATAGAGCGAGTGGAGAACCCGCGAGCGCCGCGTTCGCACCTGCACAATGAACTCGGTGTGGTCGCCCACCGTCTCGAAGCCCGTGACGAGCGCGCTGACGTTCAGAACCTGCATGTTGACTGTACCCCGAAGTCGGTCTTCCCGTCGGCGTTTGGTCTTCTCTTCGAGTCTGTGCTCTTGGGCTGTTTGGCAAACCGCACCTCGTCCTAAGTACGCATAAAGTACGATTTGCATCTTAAGTACGCATCGATCGTAACCTGGTTATTCGTACGGAGAAAGGAGATGTCTAGTTTGGCAATTTCATGCTTTCTGCAGCCAGATCCAAGCCGCAACTTCAAACAGGCTGAAGTGTTGGGCATTTTTTGGTTTTTTCGAACCATTCCGCGAACCAACACGCCAAGCAAAGAAACCAACGCCAACAGCAATGGCGACGATGGAGCGCTCGGCGGCGCTGGCAGTGGACTTAGACTTGGCGCTCGCGCAGTTGCTGCCCGCGGCGCTCGAGTGGCACAACACACAGCACGCGGTTTCGGTAATACTGTAGACGTACCCTCCGTATATCCCTCCAACAGCAGGAGCTGCGCTGCCACTGACAAGTGTGTATCAGGTTACACAGGCCGACCTCAAGTCGGCTGCATGGGTCCAGCAGCTCGCAGAAGGAGCTGGCAAGACTGCAGACGACTGGCTGAAGGGTTTCTACGCGTCCGAGCAGTTTTCCGCGAACATGGCGGCCGTGGAAGGTGCTGCCGAGGCGCTGCGGCCGCTTCGCAAGCGGTTCACGCTGCTCGCGATGACGCAGCGGCCGCGCTCCGTGGAGCAGGTCACGCGCGAGTGGATCGACGCGCATTTCCGCGGCGTGTTCGACAAGCTGCTCTTTGTGGACGGAGTCGAAGGAGGAGCGGACGATGTGGTGGCGCGCAAGAAGGCGCTGTTTGCCGAGTTTCGCGTGAAGATCGTGATTGGCGCCGACGTAGAAGCGGTGGAGAAGATCAGCGACAGCGTTGTGCACGTTGTGGTTGTTGGCTCTGTGCCGTGGGGAGAGTTGCCAGCGGAAGCGAAAATTCACGCTGCGGACTGGCACGCGGCCAAGGAAGCGGTGGAGAAGCTCGCGACGGAGATGGCGCTGCCGGTTGCCAAAAAGGTGTTCAAGGGGCCAAAGATCGCAGGCTACTCGGACGATCTCGTGTCGATCTCGATGAAGAAACCAGCCGGTACAGTCAACGACCCTCCTTTGGGAATGCCTGAAACCTAATTTTTTCCTTCTATGTGGACAGCGTTCTACGCCAACATGGTCAACACTAAGTTCAACGTGCAGAAGCAGAGCGCCGTGCGGCTGCAGGCGTCGGAGGCCGCGATTAGCACGGCGGTGCAGACCGCGGAGCTGCTCAAGACCCAGAAAACCGCCGACGTCGCCAAGATCTCGACGCGCTACCGGTTCAAAAAGTTTAACGGCGCACCGTCGCACCGTGTGCCTGCCATTGAGATCGTGATGCAGAAGGTAACCGCCTAACGAAGCAATTTTACCTACGGCAGTCGGGTCGGTGTTCGGTATTCAGTTGGGCTCTGGCGCGACCAAGGCTTGAGCAGACACGAACAAAAATCTCGTTTCTTGTCGCTTTTTTTTTCATTTCTGCTTGTTAATCCCGCGTGGGCCAGTTGAAGTTGATCTGGGGCGGGTTTTCTTCAAACGCACGTCGGTCTTCGATGCGCTGAACGCGCTTCTCGGCTTCGCTCTTGGTCACAATATCGTCTGCCGCGCAGTTTTTATTATCACTTGGTCAGTCGCTTCGTGCCGCACAAACACCACACACTAACAATTACGTACAGAAGCCCGTGAAGACCATGAACGTCTCAATGCCGGCGCCCACGACGAAGCAGACGGGCACTAGCTTCTTGAGGATCGGCGCCAGTGGCACATATGCCTGCACGTTCCGCATAGTTGTGGAGCTCTTTGCGGAGGAATGGAAGCGTGGACGCCACAGAATGAATGCGTGACACCAGATAGTGTGGCCCACATGGTAGTTCAGTACGTGGTCCACACTATCGATTCACCAGTGTAGATCTTGAAAGGTCACTTTCGAAAAGAACGTCCAGAGAGACAATGAGCGAGGCGCCGAGCTGGCAGCACATGTGGGGGGCCAAGGTCAAGATGCCGTGCGACATGGAAGATGACGTGCTAGAGGACGCGATCAAGAGCGTCACCTCCCGTGTGGCCAAGTACGACACCGAGGAGTGGGAGAAGCAGGGGCTCGCGGTGCGTTCTTTGTCCTTTCGATGTCGATTCGAGCCTATTTGTCTTCTTACATGAGCGATTGACGCAGGTTTGTGAGGAGATCAAGGCGCACCTGGACGAGACGTGGGACCCGCACTGGGTCGTGTGCATCGGCCGCAATTTTGGCTCGTTCGTGACCCACGTGACGCGCAATTTCGTGTTTTTCTACTACAACGAAAAGGCCATCATGCTCTACAAAGCCGGCTAATACACATGCTGTTTTGATGCTTACTACGAAGATGGAGGTGGTGGTGGTGGTTGTGGTGATGCAAGCACTTCTTGATACTCGCGCAGCTTGACCTCGATACTTGCCTGCAGCTGCTGGTGCTGAGCTGCCCGCTCGCTGGATTCTTCAGCTTTCTGATGTGTAGAAGCGAATGCTGCAGTGGGCTCTGCTTCGTTCAGCACGAGAGCTTCGATAGACTCCAGATCATCTTCCAAGAGAAGCTTAAGGCTAGTGCGGTCGCTGTGGCTTCCACCGATTGCCTCGTCTTGGTCTATCCACAAAAGCTGGAGCTGCGATGTGTTTTGCACGAGCTGCTTTCCCACTAGCTTCATGATCTGGTCCATCTCGCCAAGTTTGTCGGCGACTAAGTGCATCTGCGCGCGCGTTTTCCTATCTCGCGCGCGGTTTGTTTCTCGAACGTCCTCCTCCAGTTGGGCGTGCTGCTGATTTCCGTCGTTTCGGACTGTTTGGATGGTTTGCTGAAGTTGAATCAGATCCGAGGTGAGGCTCTCGATCTTGGACTCGAGTTGAAACTTCAACTCATTTGACGATACCATCAATGCTTCCACCTGCTCGTGCCTGCCTGTCGCTTCCTTTACCAGTTGGCTGATTTGCTCGTTGGCTTGCTCGATCTCCAACTGGAGTTCGTCGTGTACAGCCGACATCTATCCAATATAAAAGCTGAGTATTTCCCAGCAGAATACAGCACGCACACCACAATCAAAGTCACCTTGACTGCAGCCGCTTCTCCCCTGCCAGTCATTTCTTGTTGTAATGCGTTCCAGTCGCTGGTCATCTGTGACAACTGACCACGCATGTCGAGTTGCTCCATTCGGGTTGTCCACTCCCCGGCCTGGATCGTCATCAAACCCTGGCATTCTTGCCGTAGCTCTTCGCAAGCACGAGCTATGCCTTCGTTGCAGTGATTTCCCATTTTCTCTTCCACGTCACAAATGCTTCGCGTCGTGACAGCGTCGATCTCGTCGCGTAGCTGCTGCTGTCGCTCAGCTGCTTCGGCATTAAACTCGCAGGTCAAACTGCCACAGCGGTCGCGCACTTGTTGCTCCACGTGCCGACGCGAATCTGCTTGAATCAAGTCAAATCGCTGGTTCATCGTCGTATGCTGAGCGCGCAGCAACTGGTGGACGCGCAATACTTCCTTGTCGAACGCCGCCTTGCGGCACTGCGATTGCCAAATCAGTTTCAGAGGCTCCAGCAAATGCCAAGAGACACTGCTATGAACGTACACGCTGCTTGAGGGCATCTTCAGTGTCTTTCTTGAGGTCGTCAACGACTGCCAAGTCAGCCTTGTGCTCCAGGGCGTTCACGAGCTACCCGAGCCAAAGATTCAGTTCGATCTACAGCAAGTTCAATGTGGCTTTTGACGGGACGCACATGTCCTAGCTCTTCCTCTAGGAGATCCATGCGCCGCTCCATCGACGCCATGGCGCTGCTGCAAAGCGCCTCCACGTCGCTCACGACCCGCGTATGAAGCACTTGCAGCTGGGTCTCCACAGCGCTCGTGATCAACTCCATCCACTTGGGGTGCTGCTGCTGCCTCTCCTGCCCGCTACAGTCTCTAGTCAATAGCGTAACGCATCATTAAGCAATTTAGCTCAAACACACGCTTATTACTCGTGAGTGTGTAGCTTGAGCTCCTCGCTCAGTGTGTTCACCACGCGAGCGAGCGCGTCGACGTGGCCCGGCAGCCCATGGAGCTTGGCGACCTCCTCAGCCGTCGTACGAAACTCGAGGCTCATCTCCTGTTCGACCAAAGCACCATTCATGAGATGTCGCAGTCCATGTGTTCATCGCGCAGAGGGGTATCTCACGCTGGACTGGTGCTCGCTCGCGGCGAGTCGCGCGTGGTGGCTTGCCAGCCGCCTTTCATGGTCGAAAAACGCCGCTCGCAGCACATCCTGTCGCACTGGCGTGTGAGAATGCAGGCAAGAAACCCAGTTCTAGAGGGTGGGTTTTCACAGTTAATTGTCTACCTGGATGTTTTCCCAGGCGCCGTCGCCGCGCTCAAGCTCGGCGGTGGCGATCGCCATATTCGGATAGATAGTTTGGATCGGATTCGCAACGGTCTCAGTTACAGGGCATAAATCACTAGGTATCTAACCAATCATTTCATTCAAAGGAGGATAAATAGCCAATGGAAAGTCTGATGGTTCTGATTGGGCGACGTCGCTTCAAGGGTTGGACTTTCCGGAATCTGGGACGCGCGCCAAATGACGGGCGTCGTGGGTCGCCAGCATGAAGTTGTAACCGGAACGACGATTCGAACCTCCGGGTAGTTCGGGTAGTTGGCGTTCTGACGAAATGCTGAGACATCAGCTAAGTCGCCAGAGCGACCGCTGGACGAAAGCCACCTCAACCTTAAGACCCAGTCGGGCAATCAATCGGCGGAAAAGGGAACTCCCGATCTGGCCCAGAACGGGATCGTTTGCACAATCGCGATCAGCTGTTCGCTGTTTGCTGACGTGCGTGTGTGCTGGTTTGAACTTGCTGACATTCTGCAGCAACAATCGTGCCACATCTACTTCATCGACATTGGAATGTGGATTCTCCCGAGTCGAAGACTTCTACACGAAATGCGACTTTATGGTCGCGCAGCCAACTGGCTTGGTCTACTGTTGTCCTATATCGGACGGCTGCGAGTAAGTACACACGCCACTTGCGGGACAATACGGGCCCGCTTCCACGCCAAGCGTTGCAGTATACGGCTCGGAGCCACGGGTCTTGAAAGAGGTGCTCTCCGGCACGACAGCGGTCCGTCGTCTTGGCGGAGTGTGCTAGCAGGACTGCCTCATTCAGCAATCTTGCCCCTTGCATCCACAGCAGTTTCTCCTCTCTTCACTCTCGGCAAAAATGGCCCCTGCTTTCACCACTACCCTCGCCACGCTCGCGCTCGGCACGATGCTGTCGACTGTCACGGAAGCCCACGGCTACATCTCGCTGCCCGCGGCGACGTACCGCGACTCGTCGACCAAGACCAAGTACAACACCCTCATCACTGAGAGTGTAGGCGCTGCCTTCCAGGGCCACAAGTGGAACGACTCGCCCGAGAAGAACGCCGCGACCTTCACCGAGTGTTTCCGCACTAGCGGCATCTCGTCGCTGCGCGCGCTGCTCGACGCCGCCGCGCCAGGCTGTGGCAACAGCCGCACGGACGTGCCGCCCGTCGACGTGTCAGCACTGTCGGTCCTGCAGTTCCAGAACGACGAGTTCGGAGAGGGCTTCACTAGCTCGCATCATGGCCCGTGCGAGATTTGGATCGACGCGAAGCGCGTGTTCCACGGCGACAACTGCGCCGCGCAGTTCCGCGGCGTGCCGGCGACGATCCCCGTGGACTACTCGGCGTGCCCAAGCGGCCAGAACTGCACGCTCACGTTCTACTGGCTGGCGCTCCACGAGCCCAGCTGGCAGGTGTACAAGCAGTGCGTGCCCATCACGCGCGCTCAGAAGGCTCATTTGCGCCAGTGAGTTGATTGAGAGTGAAGAAGACGAGCTTGCACGCTGGTCTTGCTTTCCCTCAGCAGAGTTTGCAGTGGTCGGAGCTCAAGTTAGCCAATACAACGACATCCGCTTCTGCTCTTTGTGGCATTCTATGTATACCACCTCGTTAGAGAAGTCAGGGTCTGTAGCACTCTTTCGTATCTAAAATTCATGCAGGTCATCAATTGACTGTGATTCGAGCCACTACGGTCCGGGACAGTACTCGTTTACATGTACACACTTCGACCACTTGATCATAGAAGGGACGGCTGGACGCCAATCATGCCGACTGTATGACGCAGCAGAATTGAGTTCTGTGATCATACACCACTGATGCAACGGTCTCCCTCAACCGAGACGATGACCGCCTCTGTGACGACGCCTTCACATGGAGTAGTACACTTCTCGCAGCACGCGAAACAGCGCTACAGAAATGCTATCTCCTCGGTGTGGTCGGCGGTTCGTTCAGAGTGTGGGTGTTGTACTGCATGGACCACCACGTATAGAACGCCTTCCACTCGACTGTGCCGCTCTTCTGCGGGTCCAGCTGCCGCGCGACTCCCAGCAGCTTCTTCTCACTGAGCGCGATGCCCAGCGAGTGGGCGACGGCCGCAAAGTCGGCGTATTTGACCTTCGCGTGCGCACTGCTCGTGCCCGCGCACTTGTCGTGGAACGCCTGCCACGCCATGTCGCGCCGCACCATCTTGGTGTACTGCTTGAGCACGTCATAAGAGAGCCGGTGGCTCACATTCTTGAGGTTGAAGCGCCGCTTGAAGTTGAGCTTGTACTGTTCGTCCAGGGCTTCGTACTGCGCCGCGATCACATATGGCGGGACACTCGGGTCTTCCACGCGTGGCGCCCGAATGTCCGGAATGCGGATCCGTTCCGAGACCGCCATCGCCGCGTTGCGCATGACCAGCGTCGAGCACGCGTTCTCTTCCGCGCCGTGGATCCCTCTGAACGGCCTAGCGGTCGGTTTGGATAGAGAACCTGCTACTGGTCTTGACGCTCTCGTCTTGCGCATCTGAAGCTGTTCATCGTCATCTTCCACTTCGTCCGGATCTTGATTCATCTCGTCCACAGGTTGCTCCGCTTCTTCTTCGAACCGCCGGCGTATTCCGTGCTCGAGAGAACGTCGATGCCGTGGCGAAAGCTGTCGGCGTGACGACGGCGGCATCACTTTGATCACCGGTGCTTTCACATTGAAGCTGCTGCTTCTGTAAACGGAGAAGCTGCGCGTCAAGTGATGGGGCTGGTGCGGCGGCAAGAGGGATTGCTCCGTAGTCTCAGCAGGCGGCCGGTTCAGCGCCTCGGCCACGTAGATCTTCGAGACGACCTTCCCATACAGAAGCGCGCGTTGCCTCCGAACTTCAGGCGAGACGAGCTCGGGTTTGAAGTCAGTCGCTCGGCTTGATGCACGTGCAGAAAGAGGCCGCTTCGAGGTGGGTGCAGGTGCTGGTACTGTCGGCCTTCTCGTCGGTTCTTCATTGCTGGGCTTAGTCTCGGTCGGAATTGGGATCAGGATCGGCCGTCGTTCTTGTTCGTGTTGCTGCCGCTGCCGCAAACACAGCACTCGCTGGAGCTCCCGCTGCTGGATCTTGTCTGCTAGCTGTTGCTGCCTTTCCTCGAGCTCTTGGTCTTGGTGCTGCTTGCGCTGGGCCGCTAGCAGCCGCCTTTTCTGCTGCTCTGCATGCGCCGTGGCTCGCATCTGCGCTCTGCGATGCTCCAGTTCGACCTGCTTCGCCTCCAATTCACGTTGCTTGTCGTTCATTTCGGCTCGCGCACAGTCGGCCGCGTCCTGCGCGCGCAGTTTGTTGAGTGTCACGGTCTCCAAGGTTCGTTCCTTTTCGCGTTGCCTCTCCTGGAGGTGCTGGAGCCCAAGCGCGTCCAACTCGGCCATCGAATGCTGCATGCGATGGAACAGCGCGAGGTTGAACGCCAGTGGATCCGCGGCCTCGCCAGCTCTGTCTGCATTAGGCCGCTCGGATTGGGCGTCGTCATCGTTCGGGTCAGTCACTTCTCGGAACATGGAAAGCGAGCGAGCACTGCTATTCGAGTCGTTGAGGTCGACGTGGGAAGCCAACCGCGAGATCTTTGGCAATTCGCGGCGCAGTTGGTCCAAATCGCGGAAGCTGTGCGGCTGCAGGTGCTCGACGATGCTGCGCCTCAAATTGTCGACCGAGCACACTGATGTTCGGCGCTGTGGAACGTTGCACTGCTGCTCCTTGAGCTGGTCTGCCATCGTCGCTGCCATGCGCCATTGGGCGAGGAACACGGTCCAGCTCACAGGGATGACCTGGTCTAGCTTGGTGTGTAGCAGCACTCTCCACGGCTCCCTCATCGGTGACGATGGCAGAGTGATTTGGCCGCGATGGAGACTCTGAATGTGTCGCTTGAATGCCCGAGGAAGATCTGAATGCCGCAGAATTGCTGCCACAAGCACCGGAAGCCACACGAACGAGCAGCCGGCGATTGCGTCAGCCGACGAAAACGCCAGATCTTGGAACAAAGCAGCCACGATCGTGGTCGTCGTGCTGTCGAACATCTCGGTGAGTTTGCTGGTGTGGAGCCGGGCGCAGCACGATACAAATAGCCGACTCCACGTCAGGAGTTCATCAGCGTCGTGGTCCACTGGTACGATGGTGCTTTCACCATCAACGACCCAGCGAAGCGGGCTTCCACCGTCAGCGTTGGTCGTCGAGCAATGCTGGAAGAACGCCTCTGCTGGCACGGCCTTCTCCGCAGTTTGTGCTTGGTCGTCGCCTGGTAATTGCTCAAAGGCCGTTTGAACTGCTTGCAGCTTTGCGCGATCGCTGGCATCCAGCGACTGCAGCTCATCGTGGTACACTTCGTCGGGTTCCGGAAACTGTGTCTGCCGCGGCACGAGATAGAACCCAAGCACGTGGTCCGCTGGGTCGGGCACCTCCTCCAACGAGTCTCCGTCTGTTCTCTGCGATTGGCCGGGGAACTGCCAGCACAGCGGCAGAAACGACGTGCATCCGCTCGCATAGTACTGGCTGACTTGAGTGTACACATCTCCGTAGGCGCCAGCGACGATCTCATGGAGAAACGCTGAGCGCCCGTGCTGCGACTGCGATTCATACGCAGTTGTATGGTACACCGGCGGGACAGAGAAGACATGGAGCCAGCCGACCGAGAAACCCGCCTTGCCCAGCTGCGTTATCGATTCTTGGTTGACGAGGTTCTCGCTCGCGAGCTGACAGACCAGTCGTGCCGCCGCGCACCGCAGCGTCCGATCGCTAGCTTGCAGGTCGTGCAGCACGATCTCGAGCAGCCGCGTGTGGGGCGCTGCACTGGCGGAGCCGGTGGTGCGTTCTCGCAGAAACGCGCCGACTGCAAACTGCTGTGGCTTGCTTGCGCAGCAAATGGTCGACAAGACGCCAAGCGCTCCGAGCCGCCGACGCGGATCTGCGCTCTCGAGATCGACACGAGTGGAGCCAAGTGGCGGACCGATAGATGAGCTCGTCATCCCGCCCAGCAGTTGGTGGAGCTATCCCCCGCTCCGTGTAAACTACGCAGTGACGGTCGATTGTCTAGATCGGCACGATCAACCAACAATAGATTCTACCCACGTGCAACGGTCTATCTTGAGTGCTTTCGATGGTGAATCCGACCGATACGATGGGGTTTTTATATGCATACCTATGCGGGCTGGTGCGCCTTATATGCCTTCCGTAGCTCGTAGAACACTTCCATAGCGGTCGGTCGGTCGGCTGGATCAACGCTCACACACCGATCGATCAATTCGGCAATGATCTCAGGGCATGCTGATGACGCTGACGGTCTCAACTGACCAGTACTCACCATCAGAACAAGCTTTGCGTTCTGCTGCGTCACCGTCATGGCCGCTTCGTTGTGGTTCGCACCGCCTTCGAACGGCAGTTGAGCTAGGTTTTCCGCAAGTGGATGCGAGCAGCGATCCAGCTCCACGAGCATCACGCCCAGCGAGTAGATATCTGTCTTTTCAGTGTCCTTGCCGCCGCCCAGCACTTCCGGCGCAAGCCACGCAGCGACGCCCGCGTCGCGTGCCATCGCTTCATCCATGTCCAATGCCCGTCCGACGCCAAAGTTGCTCAGCTTAGCGTTGCCTCTCGCATCGAGAAGCACGTTCTTGCTCTGGATGTTGCGGTGGACGATCGGCGCCGTAAACGAGTGCAAGTACACGACGGCTTCAGCCACATCCGCGGCCATTTGCGCTTTGCTCCGCAGCTGCTGGGACGTCCAGGGCTGGAACCAATCTGGACCAGAGGACTGAGCGTGCTTGCGCGTCAATGTGTGCAGATCGCCGCCGGGAATGTACTCGACGACCGCCGACAAATCGCGCAGACTGGTCGACGCCACACCGACGAACGTGACGACCTTGGGGTGCTCCAGGCTGGCGCACACGCGGATCTCGGCCATGAATTTGTCCAGCGCTTGAGCATCACGCCACGCGTCATAAGCCATTTGCTTGATTACGACGGCGTGGCCTTTGTGCGAACCGCGGAGCACCACGCTGCCTCGGCCGTGCGCGATAGTCGCGACTACGTAGACGTCTCGCTGGTCGAGCCGGAAGCCAGCCAGCATGGGGTCGTTGCGGAAGCTCTCCGCGAGCGGCTCGAGTTCTCCCCAATTGGGCTCGACGGATGCATGCGGGGCCACGGATGCGGGTGTTGGCGAATGGAGCGTGCTGTAGCCGTCGCTGTGCGTGTCTTTTCGCTTGGCAGGCGCCCGCTTGATGCGGAAGATGAAGAAGAGCGCGGCGACTCCCACGAGCCCGCCGAGTACTACAACAAGACCGAGCATCCACTGGCTCTTGGACCTGCTCTGCTGTTTTGTCGTTGCCTGATCCGGTGGCGAGTCTGTTGTCGCCAGTGGATGGCGAGATGACGGAGAGCCTGGGGAGCTCGGGGAGTTCCGGCTTCGATCGCGAGCCTGCGACGTCGCGCTGATCACAAGCTCGCCGTTTTCGTTTGTAGCACTTGGAGAGAACGCGAACTCCGCCGCTGACGTTGTCTCCTCACCGTCCTCCTCAGCATCCACCACGGGCCTCCGCGTCGATCTGCTGTTGTCTCGGATGGCCGTGGCAGACGACGGCACGAACTTGTCACCAACACTCGGAGATCCAACTTCCGAGCCGTCGCCATCACCACCATCCTCGCCGCCGTCTTGGCTTGAAGTCGTGATAGGGGCGAGCGTCGTCGTTGGGGTTGGACTAGGCGAGGCCACCGTGCCGTACAGGCTCTCAAAGTGCGCATCTGCGACAAGACACGGACGGGTGTCAAGGACCAGAGCGCCTCCGATACAATAGTTTTAGGCTCCACGCACCACTGATCACGCAAACGCTCATGTCTGGATTGGTGCGAATTTGCGTCAAATTGGCTCTCGAGTCGTCGCATTCGGTGGCTTCGTATCCGAACATGTCGAAGGTTTTCAAGTTCGCGAGCGTCGGAACGTCCGACGCGCGGATCTCAAATGAGGAGACGATCGAGAACCCTAGGTGCCTATGTCCCCCCACCAAAATGGTACACAAGGTCAAACGACCGGGGTTTTTTCCTGACGAAGATGTTGTACGTGTACGTACAGCTCTGTCATGGCACGAGGCCATTTGACGCCGCGCACGAACGCGATCGGACAACTCACACATCGACTGCATGCATGCAATCAAGTCAGTTGCCAGAGACCTCGGGATGTTGCTTCAGTAGCCTGTCCTGTACGTACAAAGTGGTCATCGTGGTGGGGAAGACGACTCCGTTGAGGCTCTCGATTGGATTGTAATTGAAGATTCTAACAAGGCAGCACTTGGTGCGTTAGCGGCGGGCGCAGACCGGGGAAAGAGATCGAAAGTCAGCCCATGTACATTTCTTCGACCGATTCAAAGTTGATACCGCGAAGGCTCTTGAAGTAGGAATACTGGATGTTGCTGTTCAAAGCATTTTTTTGTCCCGTGTGTATCAGTAAGTGACATTCATGGTTGCAGGTCACGAGGGGGATCGGAACGTACAGCATCTTTAGTCCTTTCGGGATTTTGAATCCGTCCAGAGAGCCCACTTTGGATCCGTATAAGGTACTACAAGCGTGACGATGGAGTCAGTCCTACTATCAGATACTAACCAATGTGACCGCATCAACGCACAGGGATTGCAGCGTCTCTGGGAACGCGATGTTGCGCAATGTAGCCACATCACATGGGACTTTGGACCCACAATATAGGTAGCTTAGGCGAATATCCACAGTATTAGACCGCGTCCACCAAAAGAAAGTATCACCATAGCTCATGAAGTCGACTCACAATATTTCCAGCGACGGAGGGAAGATGAACTCGTCTAAACTTGTCGCATCCAGGAACACACTCCGTCTATGGGGCATCACAGGAAAATTTATCAAATTGTTAGTCGTCACCATCCCCGATTATCTGGGAACCAGACGACCGAGCAACAGGCGTACAATTCGGTCGCTTGCTTTGCGTTCGAGAAGTCGCCGCCACGCGTCAGCGGACTGAACCAGAACTCGCTGACAACAAAGCAAACCGTCAGACTAGCGGGGGGCCAAAACCACGAGCGCATTGGATTCAGCACGCACAAGCTTGTGGAGTCGGACGGCACACTGGCCACTCGCTCGATGAGTTGCGCATTGAGTTGCGTCTCCAGGTACAAGTTGCCATCCTCCCTCAACGGGACGATGCTGACATTGCAGTCGGGCGCGATGATCCACGCGTCGGTCGCTGGCTTGGTCTTGGAGGCCATGAGCGTGACGACATCCGGCGGCGCGTCGCCCGTACCCGAGCACACGGCCGCTGCGTGGGCTGTGGCGAGGCTCGCGGCCTCCAGCAGCAGCACAATCAGTGCGGTGCATCGTTGTAGACGCCGCAGGCTCATGACGCTTATCGAAATGTGTTCCCAAATGGCGATTGATTGGGCCCGTGATTCTCATCGTGAGGCTACAGTACTATAAACTATGGATTACTACAAACAATGCAGCCCTGCATTACACATCGGCAGAAAGTGCAGTCCGGGAGCTCAGCAGGTAAGCAGATGTTGATGGACTATCAGACCAATTACAGGGCAGCTGTACAGTGGCGTGCAAACGAGCCTTTTTTGCAAAAGTTTGTGACTTTTTCCAATCAGCAATAACCTTGGAAAGTCAGCCCCGTCTGATGAAATGGGCTTGTGCAGGCAGTGTCATTAGCCTGATAAGCTGCAATTCCGGGGAGCCTTGGAGGCTCCAGTGGAGTCCGGACCTTGGATCGCGCGGGTGGCGGCACCACGGTTTTCAAAACAGGGCTTTGGGGCCTTGAAAGTCGTGACTGGGTACAGACGCTGCTGCGCTCCTGAGAAGGTCTCTCAATGCACCTGTTTGTTGCATAAACCCTGCTTTGTGATTTCGTTTCGAACAGTTTACAGGAAGTGTGTTGTGACAGATTCTCATTGATTCAGTACATGGTGAAAGTGTTTAATAATGAGCCAGAATCGTATACTGAATCAGTAGCCAGACGACAGCACAGTGTTGGGGTTTGATCATCCGTGAATCGCCAAACCGGAGCTTTTGTGCTGGACTACCGTGCAGTATCATCTTTCTCCCGCAGCCCATCTTAAGCGAAATACGACGAAGTATCGACCCTTCATTGGTCACAAGCACCACTTTGACTGGTATCACACAAGAATCCTGTTGGCCACCAAGCCTGTGCATCATTCCCACCTCCACAGCGCCAGCTACCCCACAGCCCCATTCGGTAGCATGCGCCGGCGCCTGCGTGTCGTCGCGCTAGTCGCACCTCTGGCGGCGGTCGTGCTACGTAGCGCAGCCGCGCTCGTGTGTCCCGCCACTGGCGACGCGGCTCCGTCCGTGGCCACCGTGGTGGCAGCGAAAGCCGACCCCGCCAGCGTCGCGTGGATCGTGTCGCCGGACTGTTCGGTCAGCCAGCACCCGCTGGGCACCCAGTTTCCAGGCTGGTTGACGCTTTCGTTCTCCGGCAACCCGTTCCAGCGGGTGGAGAGTGTACCGAGCGCGTGCACGCACATGTAGGTGGACAGTACTCTGCCGATGGGGAAGATTGGGTGGTGCGGTTGGGTTTTGATTTCACCAGCGTTCTGTGGATACATATCCAGCTCTCTCGACCAGAGTTTGGTCGCAAATGTCGACTTTTCGCAGGCCACTAGAGTGTTCCACATGTACGCGCGTCGGCGATGCTTAGATGACGCGTTCGACAACTCCCTGATCGGGATCGAAACTCTGTGGGTGGATGGAGAAATAGGAGTATTTACGGTGTTTCCCAAGCCGCTCTGGACTCGCTGACCCTGCCGCCTGCTCTCCGCACACTGTACGTGGTCAATTTGCAATATTGGGCCAGGTGGTTCAGCTGCTCATTTGAATCATGCAGCATGATGACGGGGATCGCAGGCGTCGATAGCCTCAACAGCATCCAACTTCCGGCGACGCTCGAAGAACTGTACGAACGCCAGGCGCATAGTGATGAGGAAGCAAGTACAGTACACTAATGTCGGTTTTGTGGTAGAGACATTTCCAGTGGGCAGAGTCGAATTAAAATCAGCAGTTTCCAAGGCCTGAAGCTACCCAGCGGACTGAAAAGCATGTACGTCGTGATTATTCCCGTTTCGCTGGCCCGTCGTCTGTGTGGATTTGACTGACCGTTGCAAACACAACACAGAAAAATCTCTTACGGGCAGTTTACGACGCTGAAGAACATGGGATTTCCGCCGCAAATTGAGAAATTGTACGTACATTTCGTGTTCGGCATACATACTTCCTATGGAGAAGCACCCACTGACAGTTCTGTGTGTGTGTGGTTGCGTCAGTTTTTTCAATCAGAACCCGATCTCGACGCTTCAAGGCGTCCAGTTTCCAAGCACGATGACTGCATTGTAAGTCGTATCTAAACTTCGTCGTAGGATATTTGTCCAGCTCTTGTTGACGATACTCCTGTCCACTATAGTGGCTGCTCCGGTTGTCCGTTCTCGACGATTCGTGGCGTTAAGTGGCCGCGCTCACTCAACTACCTGTACGTTTGCATATTCATTTTCTGACTCAATGCGGTAGTAGACTGAGTGTAAACGGTTTGTTTCCTCATATTTTCTGAAGGGATTTTACAGAGAGCGACCTCATTGAATTTGAAGTCCGTCGGTCCGATCTTGCGACCATCGAAAACGCTGTGGTGAAAGCCAACTTCAAAGTGACTTCGTGCGCCGACCCGTTCGCCGAGAAGTACGAGATCAAGCTTCAATTTTCGAGTCGCTTTGTGTGCGTCATCAGTGGTGAGTTCTCGATCGAACGACTGGGCAAGTGGATGGTACCGTACGGTTGGACTAATGATGCGGTGATGTGCATTTTGGCTGATTCTGGAAACGAAGACAATCGCTTTGAAGAGCTCTACGGTGCGGGTCAGGGTGTGGGAGCACCAGCGCCAGCGCCAGCACCAGGTTCTGTCGATACAACACCCAAGGCCACCACCGTGGCAAACGCCAAGACGAAGGCGCCAGCAAAGAGCAACAGTGAAGCCAATAGTAGTACCCCCGGTGCGACTGGTACCACAGATGCTGGCTCGCAAAGTATCTTCTCGGGCTCGTCGTCTTCTACTACCCCCGCCGAAGCCACCTCCGACGGATCTGGCTCTGGCTTTACCGCCAGTGACGAGTCGTCGCCTGCGTTTGCAGACTCGAAATTCCTGGAGGATACAAGTGCTGGACCTCGAGCTCGAGGACGAAATGCCTCGGCGT
>JAADWZ010000085.1:0-81543 GCA_023336445.1 Pythium dissimile
CCAAAGGGACTCCCGGTGTGTTTGATTATGCATCCCACACGTCGCAGACGTGCCACACATGTCACAACCGTGACTGGGCCTCACAGCCAATCCTGTTTGGCTGGTGGCATGTGGTGCACACCCACCATGCTGGATTCAGATCAGCACTCACTGGGCGGTACCCAGTGAGCTAGAACGAGTGGCCACAAGGGCGTAGGACACAGAATGTGGACAGCACAGACTCCCTCCGCTCTGCATTTACATCCGGGGACATAAAGCTCATTCGGTTTTTCACCATCAACTACTCAAGTTCCGTCTCACGTTGTGTGTTTTATACAGAGGTGTATTTTTGGAAATATGTTCTAAGGTGTATTCTCGAAATTGAGAATTGTGAGGTGTATCAGAAGAATTTCCAAACATTTGAGGTGTATTTCTGTACTTCTCCCTAAAATTTATTATACACGGTGTACCCGTGAGCCCTAGCCACAATGGCTGCTACTGACTAGAGCGGATGATCGCTTCGACTGCCTCTCCTTGCCCAACATGAGCGAGCGCTCTTGAGGTCACGTAACGTCAGTTTCTTCTGTTGGATCTACTCACCAGGAGCCGGAATGCCCCAACTCCGGCTAGCTCACACACTTTGGGGTGACCTTGTTCATATCGATATGGGCCCTTGCAATAGCAATTATGCTCTCGACGGCTGTCGTACTCGACGTAGTGGTGGGAACCACGCTGTCGCTGAAGGGCAAACAGAACAGCATTGAAGGCAACTACTCAAGGCGGGCGTCAATTGCTGCCTGCTCGAGTACCTGGACCAGATGATCTCGGACGGCACGGTCACGATGACCGACTCGATGACACGTTACTTCGGCAAGGACCCTCCAATGACACGAACAGAGAGAACCGCAGCTCTCCAAGATATTCGGCAGTTCATCGAGGCCATCCGTGACGCGAACATTTCCAGAGGTCTCTCACGCTCGCAGTGGGGAGCGGACGAAACTCTCTTTGCCGCTGTCTGGTGCACCCATGAGCCGATCGTCGTCATCGCCGAAGCGGCTGACGGCACCACATCAGTGCGAGTAGCCTGGCTGGACCGGACCTACACAGACGGACCCGAACATATCATCGACCTCCGACCGGATGCAGGTGAAGCTTTTGGGGTAATTCGAACGTTTCTTCGACACCGCGTCCTCCCGACCGTTCTTGTCCACACGAGCTCGGTTGACGACGGCCACTTTAACAGCCTCAGGTTTGTAGAAGACCAACACGTCACCTGGACGGCTGATGATCCCACTGGCGCGGCCATGCGGGAACGCATGGATCAGGCGCTGGCCACGCTTGGCTGGTATGTGGGCCCTCACTCGGCTGATGGTATTCCAGAGTTTCGTGCCATTGATCTTCAGGCGAGTGGATCAGTGTATGAACCATCCGGATCCATCCCGCTCGATATCTCCGGCACTCCCCTGACCCCTGAGACTGTGCTGTCGCCACCGCCACCGCCATACAATGCGCTTCTCAGCGGACTCTCCATGCGGCGGCGATTCCGTCACTCGCTCTCGCCCCTATGGGCCATCGCCGAACGGTACAATTATCTCGCTTTTCGAACGTGGGACGAGACGCAAGTGAGCAACGCGACCCGCGAGGAAGCTGACACAGTCGAGGAACGCAGTCATTTCTGGAGCTGTGACATCGGTCAGCACATCGCTCTCCTTCGCGCATTGGCGTACCCGGAAGTTGCCATGTGCCTCTTCCCGTGGGATCTCCTACAGCGACTCGGGAACGAGCTTGCCTCATTGGTGGTGTTCGGTGCTGTCCCTGACTTTGTCCGTGCTGAAAATCCTGTCGAGGTTTGCCGCCAATGGGTCAAACTAGTCACTCTCGTGTATGTTGCGAGCGACGACGTCTATCCAGCTGTAGACTCCATCGAATGGCTCCGTCAGCATCCAGCCGAGGTCACAGCTGCCATGCATGCTCTACGCAATCATGACTGGACGGTAATTGAGGCCCTCGCGCGGCCAACCCAACCCACTCAACCGACCCGCTCCTTGGCTGATGCCGAAGTGAGCGACCCTCGGGTATGAGTAACCCAGTGCTACCTCCTCTCTCGTCTGTGCAGCGAGTCGAGGAGGCCCCAGCGGGGCAGGCGTCGACGTCCCCTCGCACCAGCACTTCTGCTCGGCTTCCAACTACGGATTCCGGGCATCATCGCCGCGCCACTCCCACGTCACCTCTTGACCACGATCGTACCCGTCGGCAATAACCCCACCTCCAGCTCCTAACCCAGAATGTGCAAGGACTAGTCAAACAATGGTCCAATATCCTCTCCTGGCTCGATGGCTTCCGGCCCTGGAGCAACACCAGACGATTCGATCTCGTCTTGTTACAAAAGACCCGGGCAACGGCACACTGGGCACCTATTGTGACTGATCTGTATGCTCGTGCATGGGATTACAACCCCGCGAAGCTCAAGACGCCGCTCTCCTAGTGGCCAGCGACACCCAAGGCAGCGAGTGGAGTCGCAACCTTAATCCACCCTGACTCGGACGTCACGGACATCGTCCCTTGGCACGAAGGCGAGTGGTCGGAGTACTTTGTCGCTGTCTCAGGAATCTTTGTATCACCGTGGTGTGCACCTACGGCTTCACCGACCGACCGATTCGCGACAGGCTTTTTCGCCAACTTGCTGCCTTTTACCCTCCTTCCGGACTCGTCGTCTGTGGTGGCGACTTCAACTGCTTGCTGGACCCGGAACTGGACCGCAGCCAACGCTCCAAGCTGTCGCACCGATCCGACCCACTCAGCGATCTTCTGGAGACGCCGACGCGGTAACAGATGACATGTTAGCGGCGACGGCGCCCGACGAAGTTGCTGAGTTCCACGCCAACTACCACACGTTCGCGAATCAGCTTCCGGGAGCCGGACTGGCCACGTCTCGTCTGGACCGATGGTACGTCAAACTGCCCCCACTATGGCCAGGTCGGCTCTGTGATCACAGCCCGCCAGTCGCCGTATCCGACCACGATTCAGTCGCCCTGCAGCTGCATACCACAAGTGCTCTCTCGCGCAGCTCTGGTAAGCCGCACACCCAGCTTCGTTATCCTCTTTGCGCTACGGAGGCTGTTGCGGAGTGCGGGCGCCAACTTTTGGGTGCCGAGCGCGGAATGCCTTTGATCGCGCACTTTGCGAGTCAGCCGCCCAAGTTTGAACTCCCGGATCTGTCAATCTTGGATGTCGCTTTCTCGACAGCTGAAGTCACAGCGGCCATTAAGGCTTGTCCGTGTGGCAAAGCGTGTGGACCTGATGGTCTCGGCAACGACTGGTACAGAGAGCACGCCGAGTCGCTGACAGTGCTCCTTGCCCCTCTCTTTACGGACTGGTACAATGCTGGGGTGCTCCCGCCCTGCTTCGCTGCTGCAATGGTCTTCTGTGTCCCGAAACAGACACAACCGGCGTCCGGCCTCGATTTCAGGCCGATCGCGCTACTCAATACCGATTACGAGGTCTACTCGAAGGTGCTACTCAGGCGGGTGCGACCGCATATCCCGCGCCTCGCGTCGCCGATCCAGTTTGGCTTCATTCCAGATCGACAGGTCCACGATCCGCTCGATATCTGGACGGTGCTCCAACGGCGCGCGGCTACTGGGCTCCTCCCGCCAACAGCAACAGCAACCCTTCTGGATTTCGCGAAAGCGTACGATTCCCTCGATCGCCGCTTTCTCTCTCGCGCTCTCAGCCGCCATGGATTTTCCCCGATGCTGATCCGCGCGGTTGATGCGATGCATCTAGGCACTACCGCTGCTTACATCGCTGACGGCGAAACCTCAGAAGCCGAAGACGTGTCGACAGGCATCCGACAAGGCTGCCCGTTTTCTCCGACGCTATTCATTCTCGCTGTCGATGTGCTTTACGACATGGTGCCGGCCGAAATGCACCTCCCTGGTCTACTACTATCCGAGGACGTTCTCGTTCGCTTGCAGGCTTCGCTGACGACACAACTGCGTGTGTATCTACGATCACCAAAAGACGCGACGGCGCTCCGCCGAGTTCTCGCGATCTTCGAACATGCATCCGGTCTTCGCGTCAACACGTCGAAGAGTGCTGCAGTTCGCCTCAGCCCCGCAGGAGACGCGAAGGACTATGAGGCACTGGGTTTCCCAGTGGAGCCCCTCGCTCAGCTAGTTCGCTGCTTGGGAGGCCAAATCGCCACTCTGCCACTACCAGGTCGTGTATGGGACGCCACGCTTCAACAGCTGCGTGCAAGACTCCATCTGGCGGTCGTCAAGACTACATATCTCCTCCAGCGTGACCAAGTTTGCCAAGCAGTGATCCTTCCTAAGATATTGTTCATCGCCGACACTCCTGGCCCAGCTCCAGCATGATCAAGCGCCTTGAACACCTCGTGCTCAACTACGCCTGGCACGGCGTCCTCTCGGACAATGGGACAACGAGGAAGGCGTGGATGAGTTCACACGTGGCGGCCGCCCGGCGTGATGACGGCGGACTCCAGATCCCCGACATCTCCGACGAGCTCCACGACCGTCTGCAGATGGCTGTCGGCAACGGATGCAGTCTTCGCCGCCGCAGGACGCCTTCTCGTGACCGGACCCTCCACGGCGTCTGTTGCCCACATCGACCCGCCCGCGGCCCATTTCCTACTCCTCGCCTCTGCGCTTTCATGGCAACGACGGGTCAACTTGTCCTCCGAGCGGCGGGAACCACCCCGCGGGCGGAATCGGAGGTTGCTGCGATCCAGGCTGTGCTCTCGTACGCCGGTCGCGCACCGTTGAGCGCCGGCAAATGGAACAACGGCTGGTACCGCCGAGACTACGCTGCCAACAAAACTGCGCTCGATGCGATCGCCAGTCTACAGCGTACAAGTCACGCCGCTCAACGCGACCTGCCTGCTCGCGACACCGCTCGTTGACCACGGCCTGCTTCTCCACGCGTCGGGCAGGTCAGCTTGAGCGTCTGATTTCCCAAGAATCCCATGCTCAGGTGCGACCTTCGGTGATCTCGCTGAGATCGTTTGGATCAATCCCAATGCCTTGCGATTCCGGCTGAGAGGCGCTGTCTTCCCGTACCCAGCTGCCTCGAGCTTCCGCGTCCTGTGCGATTCCATGGCGAAGTGCTATGCAGCGCTTCTGACCCCACACGACCCACCGGAAGCGCTCGTCGAGATGGGCCGCTCTCACGACGTTTAGTTTCTTCGGAAAGCCACACGAGGACACGAGCTCATTCATGACGTGGGACCTCATGAGCCGAGGTGACTCGGAGTCGTCGAGTCCCTCCGCCACGCAGAATTCCTCGCGCGCCGATCGACTGGCTGACGACGTGTTAAGTTTGCCCCTCACCCTCTCCTCAGCGCGGTCATCTCGCTATGGGGCACTACAGAACGGCTTACCCGGTCTCTACATATCGAGCTGTCGCGGCCGGAGCGCGCACGGAGGCGTCAGATCGGGAGACTTCGGCCAGGCGCGATGCCACAATTGATTGTCACAAACGACAATGAGAAGCAAGTAGCGTAGAAGTAATCGTAACACACAGGCCGTAGCTAAATACACTTCAGTTTGTCATCACCACGAACACAACAGAATAGATCATGAACTTGACTGCATTCCATCCAGCAATCTCGGCTTGGGAAAACGAGATCTGGATTCATCAAAGAAACAAGATCAATAAATTAACAGTCAAAGACAACACAGTCGATCGGCTCAGAGTTGACCTGAACTCGGGCAACACGGCAGTTTTGTAGGAGAACGACTGTGGTATACGCCACGCTCGGACACGCTGGCGATGCTGTCCATCTTCACGGGCACACTGATCCCGTAAACGGTAAGAGGCTCTCGCTAAATGAGTCACTTTCGCTGACTCTGTGAGAACGGGACCTTTTGGCGAGAGGAGGTCAGTTGTATTGCTGTCCATAGCCCGTTCATATTTCCAAAATGTGAGAGTACGGAGGCTTGTACACTGAAATGTACTTGCTTGTTTGAAGTCTGTCAGTGTCATGTCTCGCAGCAATTGGAGAGGAGAAGTGTGTCGCTTAGCAAGACGCTCGTCACTATCTTTTTTAAACCCGACATTGGGCGGGTATTGCAGTACCATCGCCGGATTGCATATCAGACTTGAACTAGGCGTCTTGGAAGGATCGCCATCGATACCCCCAGTTCCTACAGACCAAGTCGGAGCAGTTCACTTATCCGACATTTCTATGATTTCTACTTGGTCTCTTCAACAATAACACGGAGTCGGTGCGAATTTCACCAAGTTCAGAATCCAATCTACGCACTTCGACCACACACTCTTGACCAATAGTTCTACATCCGTACATCCAGCGAACTAGACAGGCAGTTACATCGCAACCACTACCAGTACTTACTTACCTCATAGTAAGGTGAAGCAAGCTTGGCTTGTTATATCCATCCCTGTGCAGCGCGTGCCAGTGTGCCGAAAACGAAGGACACAGGTGCGCAAAGATTCCAGCCCTTTGCAGAGGCCACCTACAGCAAGTAGATCGCACGGATGGTCGAGATACTGAATGCGAACCAGGAAGATCAAATTCGTCCTTACTGAAAGGCGCTTGCTCAAAGGTGAGCATGGAATGCTAGCCATCATTTCACAAATGAGTTGGAAGGCATTTCTATGACGTGTGTGGAACGTGATAGAAACTAGATACTACTTTCGTCGGACAGATTGTCCGCTGATTTCACTCGAATGCTGCAACTGTTGGCAAAACACTAGGAAAATAAAAGCAGGAAAGCGATATCAGCGGATGGTCTGTCCGACAAATGGCTACTATAGGCGTGATTCTGTCCGCTAAACTCCAGAGAAGTATGGATTGATTGGAATTTCGGTGATACTTCCACTCATAAACCCTAGGTAGTGGGCATATCCAGCCGCCAATATCACCATGTCGGTCCAGCAGGACCAGTCAATCTGGGAACTCCCGTTCGCCTTCTTATGGGATCGGCGTGCCTTCGAAGATGGACAGCATCGTCAGCTTGTCCACGCGCGGTGTGTTCCAGTCGTTCTCCACCAGCCCCTCCGTGTCGCCCGAGTTGGGGTTGACGCACCACACGAACGAGCCAATCGATCGCTGCTTCAGAAACGACGCAAACCTGTCCTGCCACTTGCGATCTTCCTCGGTGCGGTATGAACCGCCCCACTCGCCCATGACCAGCGGACCGTACACGCCCTGGACGAAGCCAAAGTGCAGGTCCCAGATGGGCGGCATGTTGTCCGGGTACGTTGGGTCGGCGAAGTACGGTTGGTTGTACACAGTCGGGCCGTACACGTGCGGGCTGTAGACGAGACGATTCTTTACAGGAAGATACAGAGGAGCGCGCTGCACGTCCATGAGGTTCTCGCCCCAGAAGGCGCCGTATTCCTCCACGTCACGACTCGAGAACTGCTGGCCTTCCACGAAGATCAGCCAGCGCGGCGCGATCTGAAGGATACTGGTCCCCCACTTGAGTGACGCCAGCCTGAAGTCGGTCGAGACTT
Source organism: Pythium dissimile (assembly GCA_023336445.1). Lineage (NCBI taxonomy): Eukaryota > Oomycota > Peronosporomycetes > Pythiales > Pythiaceae > Pythium > Pythium dissimile. The sequence continues at coordinate 7,480 of JAADWZ010000085.1, forward strand.
TGTAGCTGCCCCAGCTCGCTGCTCCGTGCGGCTCGTTCTTGAGGTCGGCGCCGATCACGTTCCACGCGTTCTTGTATCGGTGCACTAGGATCTTCCACGCGTTCTCAAAATCGTTCTTGTTCTCTTCGGTCGTGTACCAGAGCTCGGTGATGCCGCCACTGAGGTGGTTGAGCCAGTGAGCGTCCAGCAGCACGACGATCTTGTGGTCGGCCAGCACTTGGATAAAGTGGTCGAGCACGTCAAAGTAACGAAGCGTCTTCTGCTGGTAAAATTGGTTGTAGAGCTCGGCCTCGTTCACCACGAGGCCCACGTCGACCTCGGCGTTCGTCAGCACAGCATCGACCGCAAGAGGGATGCGCATGGAGTTGAACTTGTTGTCAGATAGCAACTTGGCCACGTTCGCGAGCGTGGTCGACTCGTTGCCGCCCCACAGACCGTGGGGCACGAGAATGTCGGTCTCCATGCCGAAGTAGTTGGCACCTTTGAAGTGGAACGGCTTGCCGTTGAGGAAGATGCCGCTCCGTTTGGCCTCAAAGTTCAATTTCGCGTGTGGCTTCTTTCGGTCGTCCAAAACAGTATTCATCTCGGAGCTGGATGACTGCACGACCGCAGGGCCGGCCGGCAAGACCGTAGGGAGAGAGAACGAGTGTTGGTTGGCTGACACCTCAACCAGTGAGCATGCGAGAGCGCACACAAGAGCGACAACGAAGTCCTTCATCTTGACTGTGGATCGTGCGCTTGTTGGACGGCTGGTACGTTTTTGAATGAGTGGTTCGCGACGATAATCCTAAGCAAACGGGATTGTGGCGATGCTGCTTCTCCGGGAGAAGCTCTCCCTCAAAGAAGAGTATGGAAGGCTGCAAAGCTCGCTGACGCTCCATGATGAGACCAACAAATACGAATCGAATTGCGGCACACACCAAAATTTCGCAGTCACTCCGGCCCGGCAACGAGAGCGTGATGTGCAATTCATGGACGACTGCAACCGTCTTCGACGTGTTTGCGGACTCGTGGACGTTTGCAATCGTACAGGGATGGCGTGGTCCATCCGGGGAAACCAGAACTTCAAGCGGTTAGGATTCGTTTCCCGGATAGGTCAGCACCGAAACCAAGGCACTGAAATGATGAGTGTAGCGACCACAAAGTCTTCCATAAAGTCAAACGTGCTGCTGTATTAGATACAGTGTACAAATCCCAGTTAACAACTTCAACAAGGTAAACCATTGGGGAGGAGCCGAAATAGTACTATACAGTAGTACAATATACTTCGAAGTCCACACCTCGGACGTTGCGTGTAGTATCGGGAGTATTAGTGTCATCGCATGCTAAGAGGGCGTGGCGCTGTTCACCTTGTTGAACAAAAAGATAGAAGCGCTCTGCACCTTGTTCCGCGAAAGATACTGCGGTAAGCCAACACTGCGACTGAACTTGAATCTGAAGCGGTGAACGCACAAAGGCTACAGTACTATACAATATGCTTGGCTTCGATGCACAGTATTGCTACTTTGTTTTGGATGGGATGGAATCATCAGTCACCACAGTCGGAACTTGAACGATTTGCGCACCCACTTTGTGCCTCCTGGTGTGATTGCGAACAGTCAGACTCAGACTCAGATTGGACCCGACTCAAGTCCAAGTTCAGATAGACTTTTTTATGTGCATTCGATATAACAACCATCGCAACATTGGTGGACGGTCACCTTGTTCGACAAACGAAGCACCAGATCGTGACCTCTGACTCTGAAGGCTCCCTATCCAAAATCGATAGGATAAACGTTGCTGGCGGCAGCAAGAAATGCACTCCGCGTCGCGGCAATGAGCTCTACAATGTGGTTCGCACAATGTGGCTGGTCTATGTACTTTATGACAAACCTATCCACATAGCTTCGTCCATACAAAAAAGCAACGTCCATTTTCGCACACTCACACTCATCAAATGGACAAACTATGCACAACATGGCGACCGTAATCTCTCTCTCTCTCTCTCTCTCTCTCTCTCTCTCTCGTAGACTCGCATTGGTTCTCACAGAGACACCTTGGCGCACTACGCCAGCCGTTTACGGGATCGGCGTCCCCTTGAAGATGGACAGCATCGCCAACTTGTCCGAGCGCGGCGTGTTCCAGTCGTTCTCCAACAAACCTTCCGTGTCGCCCGAGTTGGGGTTGACGCTCCAGTAGAACGAGCCGATCGACTTCTGGCGCAAGTACGACGCGAATTTGTCCTGCCACTTCTTGTCACCATCCGAACGGTACTTGCCACCCCACTCGCCAACCACCAGTGGACCGTACTTGTTCTGGATGAAGCCAAAGTGCAAGTCCCACACAGCAGGCATGTTGGCCGGGTACGTTGAGTTGTAGAAGTACGGCTGACCCGAGACGTCAGGACCGTACGCGTGCGGACTGTAGACCAGACGCTCGGCGATCGGCAGGGTGAGGTTGGCGCGCTGCACGTCCATGAGGTTCTCGCCCCAGAAGCACGGGAATCCATTCACATCACGGCTTGATTGCTGCACCCCTTCAACAAAGACGAGCCAGCGCGGCACGATCTTGAGGATGCTGGTCGCCCACTGAAGCGACGCGAGGCGCCAGTCGTTGGCCGGGTTCCCGCTTCCCCAGGACGCCGCGCCGTGCGGTTCGTTCTTAAGGTCGGCGCCGATCACGTTCCACGTGTCTTTGTAGCGGGCCGCGAGAATCTTCCAGGCGTTCTCAAAGTTGTTCTTGTCGCTGTCGGACGTGTACCATAGCTCGGTGATGCCGCCGCTGACGTGGTTGATGACGTGCGCGTCGAGCAGCACGACGATCTTGTTGTCGGCAAACGTCTTGATCGTGTAGTCGAGCATGTCGTAGTACGTGAGGGTCTTGCTGATGAACGTGTTGAGCAGCGTGACTTCGTTCACGATCTTGGACTTGTCGATGACCGGGTTGGCGAGTACAGCGTCCACCGCCACGGGCAGCCGCACCGAGTTGAAGTTGTTGCTCTTCATGAAGGCGGCGATCTTCTGCACGGTCGTGGACTGCGGGCCGCCCCACACCCCGTGCGGCACGAGGATCTCGCCTTCCATGCCAAAGTAGTTGGCGCCTTTGAACGTGAACGGCGCGCCGTTCATGAAGATGCCGTTGAGCTTAGCTTGGAACACAGGCGTGCTGGCTAGCACCGAGATCTCCTCGTTGTTCATACCCATCGTGGTGCCCACCCAGGGCTCTTGCGCGAGCGCGGGGCCAGCGGGGAACGAGGCCGGCAGCGAGTACGTGTGCGAGTTGGCCGAGGTTTCGAGCACGCAGCCAGCGACAGTCACAATCGCAGCGAAAAGCTTGATGGTGAAGGTCTTCATCGTGGAGGTGGGAGGTGGACAGGCTTGGCAGGTCAGCGGTGAATTGATTTGTGAGCTCGTTGAATAAGTTGGCGTGCTGTGTTGTCGATCCGTCCCATGGACAATGGGGCACCTTCCACATACACGGCACCCATGGGAGAGATCAACGCTTCTAGGAGGCGCACTCGATACGACTATTGACAGAGCTAGGGCCAAAGGGCTGGTCGGGGCCAAATTTTGCCGATGGCTGATGAGGATCTTCAAGTCGAACTCTCCCGTCAATCGAGACACCAGAGATCGGCCGCATGGCAAAGATCGAGGCAAAATTTTGCATCGAGATGAGCTGGCCGCGTCGATGGGAGTTTCTTTCCAAATCTAGTCAAGACGTACAGAGTAAGGTTTGTACGATGCCGTCGTCTAGCTGTGACGTTCTACTTGGTGGCGATGGGCTGCTTCCTTCCTCCCCGCACAGCTTGCTCGGGTACGTACTTAGGGTACTAGAGGGTGCTGTACTCAGTGATTTGTGAAAGGATCGGTAGTTGGCATAAACATCAAGATCGAGGCTCCTGAACTTCTACCGAGAGTTTGAAAGAGATCTCGACTCATAGACGATTTGATACCATGCTTCCTGTCGTCTCATGCCAAGTGTGCAAACCACGATCGCATTGTATGCTCTTTTTCAAAAGAGCACTCGTTTGAAAAAAAAAGAGGAAGTCTAACCTCGTCGCTGTTTTTCTTGAGACGACTGAGGCAAATTTCGAGTGCGTGCGGCGTGGCATCCCAGCGTGCAATGCACGGTGCACAGCACTGATTGAGGCAGTGTGGGCAAAACTCGTGGGAGAGACGGTCACCGTGGATTGCACATTGTGCGCCCCGCAGAAATGACGATTTCGGGGTCCTTGCCCGATCCCAGTTGACAGCAGCTTCAACCATTTGCTGTGCATAGCTGAGAGTGGCACAGCCTGCGCGCCGGCTCATCTCATCAATACTTCAACTTCAGCTGGGATTTGTAAAATCCAGCAATGCGAAAGACGGTATTGTACTTCATTCGCGAGAAGAAATTGGATCCCCGACCAATTTATTGGCATGCAGCATCTGGGTTGGCAGTACAGTGGCCAAAGCCTGAGTACGTGCGTCACGCATGAACTCAGTGTTTCACTGTTGTCTTTCCAACCAATCCTGTACGATCATGTCTCACATATTAACCAATCCGCACGCATTTTCTTGAGCATGTGTCAGAGGTCAAGCGCAACTGCTAAATCGCGGAGTTCAGGAAAGTGGGACACACTATTGAAGTATAAAGTAGATGGAGATCGCCGCCTTCGAACAGGCAAGCGGATCCAGATGATCCTCCCACCTAGGAAATCCAGCGTTCGCTAGCTGGATTGGGTCTGTGAGGGCCTCATGTGGTGCGCGTTTCCGGCAAACTTGGCCGTTAAAAGTTCTGGAATTCGAGTGCCAAGCGCGAGGTCGGGTTTCTTATGCACCTGTGCCGATTGCATACATTGATTTAGTGGACGACCTGAAATAATGGGTTAACAAAGTTGCTATTCATTGTGAACGAGTAGTGCGGCATTTGTCGTCCACGTCGTGCCTCTATTGAGATCAAGCCATGAGCAGGGCTTAGCCGATTGGCACTAAAATCGGTTGCGAGACTTGGTTTGTCGGAACGACCTCTATTACTAGTGTGGAAGATTGAACGTATATCTAGAGACAGGCGCCGTTGGTGGCTTCATATCAGGTCAGCTCTACGCTCGCGCGTTCGGAAACCCACGCCACGCCGAGACATGCCAGCTATTTCGATCATGCGGTTAGCTCCCTGAGCAACTGCAAGCTGCCGTTTAGGAACTTCTACGTCTTTGGTGACTTGATGGGATCGTCAGGCTGTTACTGGAGAAGTAAATCCCCGAGAAGTGTGAAACTCCCAGCTGACCTCTGTAATATGTAGTCTTGATCAAGGCTCAGTGGCATCACGAGATCCCAATAATAGCAAGCACTGACTCAGCTCCTCATTCTACTGCGACAAATTGACAGAAATTAATATCACCACCTTCATCGCGTTTCAAAGTGGAAGTGCGTTGGCAATGAAGGAGCCGACTCGCTGATTCTCTGCAAGGCTAAACTTACGTGAAGCAGAGCTACTGTGTCTGACGATCTCCTCGTCGGATCAACGTGGTGGTAGATCACAAAAGGCTTAAATCTGGTCCGCCTAGCACACGTTTCGGCTTCGCTCGAGTGGCAGCAATCTTGACGGCACACTGTTCGAGAGATCTCGATGGCTGCGGTTACAGTCGTCGCCAAGCAAGCTGGCAAGCCCAATGGAGCAACCTCGTCAGCGCAGAGCAAGGTCCTTCCAGCCAATGATGCCTCAAGCGGCGCTGGCACGGGGGAGAAGCAGCCCAAGCCAGGCAAGTTTCACCCGAGCACCATCTTCCTCTACTTCCTCGGTATAACCATGACCATCAGCGGGAATGCGACGAGCTGGAACCTCGCACTCTCGGCCGGACTGTACAGCTACATCATCATGTACTTTGCCATGGGGCTCGCGTACGTGGCGTTCTGCCTCTGCATCTCCGAAGTCACTAGCACATTGCCGTTCGCTGGCGGGGCCTTTGGTCTGGCGAGATGCACACTGGGCTTTTTCCCGGCGTTTCTCATCGGCTGCGCGGAGACGCTCGAGTATGTCGCCAGTGTCGCGTTCCAGGCTATCTGCGCGATCGATGTGATCGCCATGGCAATGCCGTCGCTCGCCGCCTACAAGCCGCTGCTGTGGCTACTGTACTACATCCCGACAACGATCATCCAGTGCGTCGGCGGTGTCTCGTTCTGGATGGGCGTGCTCGTCCTCGGTGTTATGGAGCTGGCATTGGTTCTGCTCCACAACTTTGGCGGCCTTGGCCTCATTGACTACCAAGCGAACGTCGAAGCCGACCCGCTGCGCGCCTCCACTGGCGGTCTCAGCCAAGCACTCGTGGTGTTCCCATTTTTCGCGTGGCTGTTCCTGGGCGTCGAAGCCATCAACCTTGCTAGTGATGACGTGCTCAAGCCGAGACGACAAATTCCAGTTGCGCAGATCGCCTGTATCGCGACGCTCTTCTGCGTCGGCATATTCACGTCGATGGTGGCTGTCTCGCTACCGATGGACGGCGGGATCGCCGCAGTCATGGCGGCGTACACTCCCCAGGCGAACGGGTTCATGCTCGCGTACAACATAGATCCCTCTCTGGCTCCATTGATGATCATGCCGTCGGAATATGCAGGTGCCTACGGCCTGCAGTGGGCGTCCGCCAAACTCATTCAAGCCATGGGCGCGTCCAAGCTGCTGCCACCGTATCTCGCCACGACTTCGGCACGGTTTGGCACGCCATATGTGGCAATCATCGTCTCCTCCGTGCTCGGCTACACGACCTGCCTGCTCGTGTACTACGCACCAAGCGTCACCTCGTACCTGCTGCCACTCTGTCTGCTCTTCGCATTTTCGTCGTATTTGGGGCAGTGTATTGGCTACATCTCGTTGCGACTCAGCTTCCCGATCGTCAAGCAGTGTCAATTTACAAACCCGATCGGCGTGTACGGAGCCATCTATGCGATCGTTGTGTGGATGTTCGGCATCGTGGGGGTGCTGGGCTTCCAGGGCCACCACGGCATCGAAGCTCTTTTCTACGTGATCTTGATTGTCGTGCTCGCTGTGTACTACCAGCTATATGCGAAGAAACGGCAGGTCATGTCGGAGGAAGAGAGCAAAATCTTGCTCACCGCCCACATCTCGCGCTTCAATCAGAAGCGCAAGAGTCGGGTAGGCGGCAAGCGCAGCTCAGTCACGAGCAATGGACCACCGAGCAGTGGACCAGCGAGGTTTGCCCGCCTGTTCAGCTCCAAGAACACCAAGTACAAGACCGAAACCAGCTCGGCAACCAATCCCAACAATAATTCGCATGGACAATAATCATATTTTGAAATCCACTTCAGAAATTGATGGGTCACACCTATTAAACATCGGTCAAACCCGCCCAACAGGGATTCTATCACGGCGGGTTTGGCTCACTGAGCCAAACCCGCCGTGATAGAATCCCGTTTCTTTCATTTCCTTTCTAACATGCAGTAGTAAAGTAGAATCAGGCTCCTATCGTTTCTGAACCAAATGCAGGTTCGTGTCTTTGGCCATCCCTCACTTGAATCTTGTATACCAAAAATTTCTCCGAATACTAGCCCCTGGACCACACCTGGCTGTTTGCGGTCCAGGGTGCGCCAGCCTCCCTTCCGTTCATCTCGAAGAAGCGCGTCTATCGTCCACGAGCTCCGACCGATTCCGACCGACACGACAACTATGCCGCCGAATGTGGAACTCGTGCGATGGTGGGGAAAGTTTGGCAAGGAGTACGGCCGCGTGACGCGCCACATCTCGCCGTACCGCCAGAATCCGGTCAAGACGCTGATCGAGACCGCGCCGTACAAGTTTGTCCGCAAGATCAAGGAGAACGGCGCCGTGCTCATCCCGTCGGCCCTCCTTCTCGTCGGCACGGTCAAGTGGGCGGTCGCGGCCAACGACGAGGAGCACCGCCACCACTGGTCGTAAACTATCTGCCCGTCGCAGTCCGAGCGTAACCGTCGATATTGCGAGTTTGGCGAGTGGACTTTCCCCCATTGAATAACCGGCTACGCGCGCGCGTGCACGATTTCCAAGCGAGATTCGAGTCGTTGCCTCAAGATTTTGGGCTCTAGCGGATCCAGGCAGTGTCCCCCGTCAAGCGCGTTTCTTATCAAAACGACTGTGCGTGGGGAACGTGTGCGCGGAGGATGTTGAGGTGTGGGATGGTGGGATGATACCGTCGTGGCTACTGCGGCGAGGTCTATCGGACGAGTGGTTCATATTCTAAAACTCCTAGCGAGGAGACAAAAACAAAGACAATAAAAAGAGAATGAGGAAGAGAGTCGAAGCTGCACCGAGTCTCCATCTTTTCGCGCTCTCCATGTGCCATTGCATTGTAGGTTTTCAACAGTCGTTCGAAGGTGAGCTCTTTTTCGCGATGGCTCCAACATGGCGAAAGTTAAAGTCCACGGAGAAAAGCTCCAGGACATTTTTCTTTTTGATCTCTGATTGCGTGTCTAGAAGGTCGTGCTGTCATGGCTCATACAGGGAGCAAGCATCGAGGACACGACTGCTATCAATCAATCATGTCACCACCAGAATTAAGGCCGATCGGACCACCCAAAACCGCTCCAGCTAACATTCCGGTCAAGTGGACCACCTTATTTTCTAGATAAACGTGTGGTTTACACAAAATGTTCGCTGGTGAGACTATCAGGAAGAGAGAGAGACTTTCCTTTCTGAGATTGATCTCTCGAGCCAGAAGCGAGTTCCGGCCTGTCCCATCTAAAAGGGCATCATCTCGCCTCCTCTCTCACTGACCTCACTCTCGCCATGGACGCCCCCACGCCCGCTCGCCCTGCGCACCGCATGCTCGCGCGCGCCGAGTCCGTGGACGCCATAGTGTTCCCTTCGTCCGGCTCGACCTCGAGCTTCCACGACGTGAGCTCCTCGTCCTCAGGCCACAAGATGCCGCCGCGATCGACCTCCACGGCCTCCTCCTCGTCGGCTTCCTCGGCGACACGCACGTCGTCCATGCCTGCGCCGTCGCTGCGCAGCTCCATCTCGACGCGTGCGGCCGCACAGTCGGCGCTGCGCGAGCGCTCCAACTCGTGGGCCGTGACCTCGACGCCTGCGGCGGAGCGCACGAACTTTCCTGGCAGCGGCCATGTGATGGACAGCGCTGCCGCGGAGAAGCTCAATCGCGAGGTCGCCAAGGCCGTGAAAGTGGTGGAGACGTTTTTGTCACCCAAGCTGCTCAAAGACCAGTCCATCCCGCGCGAGCTACTGATCGAAGCTTACGGACTGGTGTTTTTGACTGTGTACAAAGTGGGCTTTTTGTTCTCGGGCAAGATCGGCAATGGGTTCATCATCTCGCGCACTACTGGCGGCTGGTCGGCGCCATCGTTTCTCAGCTCGGGTGGACTGGGCTTTGGCATGATGGCCGGTGGAGAGGTCGTCAACTACATGATCATCCTCAACTCGCGCAGCGCCGTCAAGGTGTTTACCCGCAATGGTCAGTTCCAGCTTGGCTCGGAGTTGGATCTTGCGGTGGGCCCGATCGGTAGAGCGGCAAGTGCGTCGGTCAACCTCGGACGCGGCGGCGTCGCGCCCAACTACTCGTACAGCCACAGTATGGGCCTCTACGGCGGGATCGGGCTCACGAGCGCAGTGATCTGCACGCGCAAGTCGATCAACGCCAAGTGCTACGGCGCCAATGTGACTGCGCGACAGATCCTCGGTGGAGAAGTTCCGTGCGAGCAGGCTGTGCCCCTGTGGGAAGCGCTGGACCGGGCACTTGGCATGGAACGCCAGTACTCGAACGGGTTTCCGCTCTTCCTCACAGCGGCGACCGGTGTGCCGTGCGATTCGTGCGGCCACGTGAACTCGACGGAAAACCACCAATGCTCGCAGTGCCGGAACTTGTTGGTGTACAGCGTGAGCGTGCACTCGGGCAAGCGCAGCGTTGGCGAACTGGTCGTGACAACCAACCACGCCGCTTCCAGCTCGGACGCAGCGCCGCATTCCTCATAGGCCGGCGCGATGTCTGGTTTTGGCGTCAACTTTGCTCTTTTCAAATATACGTATCTCGTTCTGGTGCCATTGAATTGAGACGAAGGTGTGTTTGCCAAACGGTTTCCAGCTTTGCGACTGTTCTACGCTAGCGTGGATCGCCCAACCTAATGATCTGTAGTATCACGGAACTATCTTAAGGGGACAAGTATTACTGTAGAGTTTCACAGCGTCGACGCGTACATTTCGAGATGCACATGTTGGACACACCAACGACGAATGCAGTTGAAGCTGTCGTGTTTTCGAAGATTCGTCGGAATCTGCACGAGCGGGCCAACGGTCAGAAAGGAACCAAAGAATGCTTTCCCTAGATGATCTAGCTGAACACGTCAAGCTAGCGGATGGAGACGGAGCGAGTATGTCGCGAACAAATTGGTCTGTGACTGTCGATTTTCAGCGGTGAGCTATATGTCTGTGATTCCTCCGCAGACTGAGATTCTCTGGGTAGTGCGGTTCAGAAAGGGAGGTTGTCGTGTTTGCGGCTGCTTGTGTTTTTGATAGGAAGCTGTCCAGTACAAATAAAACCGAGTCGCCAAGACAAACCGAACAGCCATTCTGCGTTCCACCGGCATATTCCCTCATTGCTCTCTTGTTGATTCTTGAGTTTGAAACCCTGTGTATGTACTTTGCAGACAATCTCGAATACACGGTCCATATCGTAACCTTGTGGTTGCCTCCGAGCGAGATGTGAAGACACTACTGCCGCCGCAATCCCACCGAGATCCAGAACGGGCCGAACACAATGATTCAAATGGCTCAGTTTCCCCCGATACTGTGACCAAATCTCGGCGCAATTCGTACTTACAAAGCAGTTTACAGTAATTACATTGGATGACGCCAGGCGAGTCAGCCAGAAGGAAACCAAAGAGCTCCATTGTTGCCTGTGGGTGGCGAAATCTGCGTTGAGGACTATGAAGTCACAGCAGCCACCTTCGCTTCCTGCACACTCTGCCGCCACAAGCGCACCATCGGAGGATGCAGAGGCGCCGCTCTCGTATGAGCAGATCTTCCGCTCGCTGGCGTGCCACTCGCGCGTGTTCCCGCTGCGCAGCGAGCACATAACGATCATCCCGACGCCCACCGCCTTTTACGACCGGCTCGTCGCCAACATCCGTCGTGCCCAGCGCCGCATCACAATCTCGTCGCTGTATCTAGGCACTGGCGAATTGGAGCGCAAGCTCGTGGACGCGATCGCCGAGAAGCTGCGCGAAAATCCAGAGCTGCAAGTCAAAATCGTGCTCGACCACTCGCGCGGCCAGCGTGGCGGGCAAGACAAGAGCTCGGTGGCCATGTTCAAGCAGCTGCTCCAGCAATTTCCGAACAACTTTGAACTGTTCCTCTACAAGGTGCCGCAGCTCAAGGGCATCAAGGCCTCGCTGCCGCCGCCATTCAATGAGACCATGGGCGTGTCGCATGCCAAAGTCTACTTGGTGGACGACACGTTAATCTTGAGCGGCGCGAACCTCAGCGAGGACTACTTCACCAACCGCCAGGATCGGTATGTGGAGATGGCGCAATGCAAAGGACTCGCGGCGTTCTACCATCAATTCGTCAGCATCGTGGCAAGCTTTTCGTACGAAGCCAAACTGGAGGAGAGCGACAACTATACATTGCAATCGCCGGCGCCGCGGAGCGAGTCGAAGAAAGTCGTTATGAAGCGAGAGTTTGAAGAGCTCGTCGCAAGCCACAAGCACCAAGCTGAATACGTGGAGTCTCTGGACGGTGGTGACCATGACACATGGGCGTTTCCGACGCTCCAGTTCACGCCCATCAATGTATCGCACGACGAAGACGTGCTCACGGAATTGCTCGGTCAGTTGCCAGCCAACTCGTCGCTGGGAATCGCATCCGGGTACCTCAATTTCCCGCCGTTTTTGGACGAGTTGCTCGTCAACTGTCGTGCCCATCTGGATGTTCTCACTGCCGCGCCGGAAGCGAACGGATTTTTCAACGCCAATGGAATCAAGGGCGCACTGCCCATGGCGTACTCGCTCATCGAACAAGAGTTTTTCGAGAAGACCCGCTCTCGGGCGTACGTGACCAACATTCGCGAGTACAACTACCCTGGCTGGACGTTCCACGGCAAAGGGATGTGGTTCAGTCCGACGAAGCAGGCACCGGTGCAGCTCACGATCATTGGCAGCTCCAATTTTGGCCGACGCTCGTACGGATGCGACCTCGAATCGCAGCTCGTGCTGTTCACACGAAACCCGAATTTGCAAGAACGCTTCGCTGGCGAGTACGCGCATCTCACACAGCACGCAGAACTCGTCACGGAGCAAGTGTGGAAGCGCCCCGACCGGTCGCTGAATACGGTGTTTTGCTGGAAATACGGCCACTGGATACGACCCGTGTCCAAGATGATCGCAGCGTTCCTGTAGACGTATCTGTCTCGGCGAAAGGATAGTGAGAGAGGCACAACACGAACTAGAAGCTATATGTAGTATATCTTCGTCGATTGAATCTCTGTGTTGTGCTTGAGTTATGTCCCTCGACGCTAGTGGCTGAAGCCGTACGCGGACCTTGGCAATTCTGGCGAGATCCGTCCAGGAAAGCAGGATCATGGCGTCATATCCAACAACGAAGTACTCTAGCAGACAACACCGAGAAGTCCGGAATTGCCCACCTCTTCACGACTGTCGTCCAGTATAGCGACGCAGAAACTCGGATACGTGCACCGTATTTGTGAATATTAACGGAGACTTCATTTTTCTCTATGGTTTGGGATGACTTCTATACGATGGAGAAGACGAATCGCCCGCCAGTCATGAGCAAACTGGACAGAATGGGCAGCGTGAGGTTGTCGTCCCAGCCCAGGCCGATACTCTCGGCCACAGCAGCAGATAGACCACCAAACAACGCCGTAGTAGCGCTTGTTTGAATAGATTCCAGCCCGAATGGGAGCCAACTTGCCCCAGCGCTCGCAACCGCCGATACGGCGCAGCAGCCAAGAAAGCCTTCCAGTGACTTGCCACTGGCCAGCCGTGTCCGCCCATATATCGAGCCGATCAACGCCGCCGCTGGATCACCAACCGACAACTACACGTACAGAAGAGAGGAAGATTTGCCAAATGGGGGTTCCCTTTGTCCTATTCATTGCTGGCACATACATGAAGGATCCCAAGTCGTGCCAAGTCCGTCGGGAAGATCGCCAGCACCGAGCCACATCCGACGAGGAAGTAAAATGCTCCAGGCAGAACCGAGTAGTTGATCTCCTCGCGACGCAGCAGCCCGTGGAAGCACGACAGATACATCTTGTTCACTTTTTTGTTGCGCTTGCGCAGTCCGTGGACGCCGTAGAACGCGAGCGCGCAGCCAAACAGGATCGTCACGCCTGCGCGAACCGAGAACATGCCCGACGCCGCGTAAATCATCGCGCCCGTGAGTGCGTGCTGCGCCTTGCGCTGCAGATGCAGGTCCTGGCGCCTGGCGACGCGCGACACATCCACGCGCGAGCGCTTGCCGCCGATCGCGAACTGGAACGCCACGATCGCCGCGATCATGCTCGCCCACGCCCACAGCATCGTTTGTTGATATTCAATCCCTCGTAAGAGATGAGGAGCGAGCGAATTAGCTTCATATCTCTCCCACCTAAACGACTAAACTAACCTAGCCTAATTTCGAGTAAGGTACGATTTTGTTTGCTAAGTTCGGTTGTTCGCTGGCTGAAAAGTAAAAACGCGGGAAAGCGCGCAATACCCAAGAGATGCTGTGGCCGCGCGACGAGTTCCACGCAGCGTACGGCCAGATCAAGCACGACGCGCTGCAGAGCGGCGGCGCGAGCGTGCTGGTGCTGGTCGCTCTGGACGTGGATGCGCTGTGCGCGAGCGCGATCCTCACGCGGCTCTTCAAGGCCGATTTCGTGAGCTACTCGCTGCTGCCCGTGCGCGGCTACGAGGACATTGTGCGCATTCGCGACGTGCGGGTCGCGCCTGCTAGCGGTGTCGGTGGCTCCGATCTGCGGTCAGTCGTGATGATCAACTGCGGTGCGATCGTGAACGTCGCGCAGCTGCTGGCGCTGCCGCCGACCGTCAAGTGCTACATCTTCGACTCGCACCGGCCGATCCACTTGGCGAACATCTACGACACGGCGCAGCAGATCGTAGTGTTTGACGACGGCGCGCAGGCCATTGACGAGTTCCCAGAGGACGGTTCGGATATTGAGCGCGACGAGTTTGGCGACAGTGATGATGACGATGAAGAGGAGAACGAGGACGAGGATGACGAGGAGGACGAGGAGGACGAACAGGATGTGGAAGAACTGGATGAAGATGAAGACGAAGCGGAAGTTGAGTTTGGCGACATGACCGAGCCTGCAGATGCTACGGAGGTTGTGGCGAAGGAGGCGGAGGAAGGTACAGAGATGGAGCAGAAGAAGCGCAAGCGCGGGCTCAGTGGAGAAGACCAAGCCGATGAGGATGGAGCAAAGGACGACGACGTGGAGCCTGTTGCTGGCGGTGATGGTGGAGACAGCGACGTGGAGATGACGTCGCCGAAAAAGCACAAGAGCGATGGCGGCGTCGACGAGGTGCGTGTGGAAGAAATCCAGGACGTCCACGAAGAAGAAGATCTCAACGACAAGCAGGCCAAGCGCAACCGCCGCGAGCAGATCTTGCGGTACTATCGAGGATCGTTCCATGGCGCGCCGGCCGCGTCGATCGCGTTCGAGCTCGCGCAGCAAATGAACGCCGGTTCGAATCGCGATCTGCTCTGGTTCGCGATCGTTGGTCTCACCAAGCAGTTCGTCATGGAAGAGATCGACGCCGACAACTACAATCTGATGGTCCATCGCTTCCAGGACGAGGTCTTGGCGCTCGACGCGTCGGCTGCGACGGGCGCTACAGAGGACGAGCAGACCGTGGCGAACCCAGCGTATGAGCACGGCCGCATCACGTTCGAAGAAGAGTACCGGTTCATGTGCTACCGCCACTGGTCCGTGTACGAAGCCATGTACTATTCCGACTATGTCGCGGCCAAATTGGGGCTGTACATGGACCAGGCGCGCCGCTTTGGCGCGCGCAACGCGGCCTCGGCGAATGGAAGCGACGGCGAGACGACGCTTCACGTGTTCCTCGCGCGTATGGGCTTTTCGCTTCGCCAGAGCCAGCAAAAATATACGTACATGCCGCTCGAGATGAAGCAGCAACTGCGCAACAAAATCCAGGAGATCGCGCCCGAGTTTGGGCTCGACGACATGTTCTACGGCTCGTTCAAGCGCCAGTTCGCATTCCAGTACTTGCTCGGCGCGGCCGATGCCGTCCATGGTCTCCACGCACTGCTGGAGGCACCGGAATCGTACATTTCGTCCGTTTTCCAAGCAGAAAACCACAAGCAGAAGGGAGTGATGAACCAGCCCGTCAACAGCGCGTTCATGATCGACTCCAAGGGGATCCGCGCGGTGGGTGCGAAAGACGGCGACCTCGAAGAAGGCGCCGACTTGGCCGAGGACTTTCGGGACTTTAAGCACCAGAATTTCTTCATGGCAACCACCGCGCTGTCGTGCCGGTCCGTGGCGTCCAGCACGCTGATGGAGTCGGGAATCAAAGTCGCGATGGAGCTCAAGCAAGCGATTGTGCGCGTGGGCATTTCCATTATGGAGCGCAAGCTCATTGTGCGCGTGAAGCATTTCCGCTACGTCTGCTTGAACATCCCGGAGCGAGAGCAGGAGCTGTTTGCCAACCCGAACGTGCTCACGCAGCTAGCACTGTTCCTGCTGACCGTGCACCGCGCCAGTGGCAAGTGGGGCGGCGTGGCGCTGGCGGCCAAGAAGAAGAAACATGCACAAACAGAGGGCGAGGATGGCGGTGACGACGACGAAGCGGATGAGTCGGCTCGGCAGAAGCCGATCGTACCGCTCGTGCTGATCACCAAGAACCCGGCGCAGAACTGCTTCCTCGTGGTCGGCATCACTTGTCCTAACAACCCTGGCGAAGTGCACCGCAAGTACGTAGAACCTCGACTTGGTATGGTATCGGGCTCAAAGTTGGACTAACTTGGGTTTCAATTGTTTCTCTCTTTTAGCACACTGGGGACTGCCTTCCGCCTGGCGGCAGGAGAGACGGGCGCGAATTTTCGACAAGACGGCTTCTCGAGTGCGGTGCTCGAGATCCAAACGGACGACATTCAGTATTTCGTCGAGCAGCTACACAACGTCATGGACGCATAAAATCGAGGTATACATGCATTTTTGGGGGGGTCGACATGATTTGTGGTACGGATTGGGTTGGTGTCGGATCTGTTGAGCTGTTTTCAGGGTCGGAACATCCCTTACGGTATGAGGCTCCCGTTTAATATAACAAAATTGTCTTGGATGCGGCAGAAATCGGCCACGGGTGACATGTGACGAGCAGCTATGGGATTGCGGCAATTCGGGGGCAAGTTCAACGTGTATTAATAGTGGTGTGCTGCAAAATGTAGCTTGTCGTGAATGTGATGGGAAGAACGATTATATCGATTTTGGACCGCGCGCAGCATGATTGCCTCCTCTCATGAAGAGACGAGTTGCTCGGCCGAGGCTGCGTTGGCCACCGTGGAGCTCGCGCGCGAACTGTCCGACCGCGGCGAGATCTACCTGGCGCTTGAAGTTCTCTTGACGTCACTGCACTCGCCACAGGCAACAGCGACAGGAGGGTGCGGCAGCATTGCCGAATGGTCGGCCTTACTTGAGCTGCTGCACAAGGCAGTCGTGCTGCGCGCCGCGGAGAACGCGTTCCAAATTTCGAGTTTTCTCGACCGCTTTGGCCTCCAACCCTACGACGAGGGGGAGAACCTGGCGGAAGGCAAGGATGGCGATCTGCACCATCTAGAAGCAATGGCGTCAGTGGTTGACGATGCTCAGTCAAGTCAAATCTGTTCTCTTCCTTCGCTACCATCTGAAGATTCGGACAGTTCCAGTACACTGGAAGAGATGGAGGTGTCTGTGAGATATTCGACACCTTCTCGACGGCATCGATTTCGACGGAGCCGTCAAGAGTGGAAGAACCGAGTGAAATGCGCTGTCGAGTCGGTTTTCCGCCGCCGAGAGCGATCTGCCCACTCCTCATCCACCAATCAGTGGGGTCACGATCTCGAGACTGGTGCTTGTGGTCGTCGCTCGAGCAGTTGCACAGATCCGCTTGCTGACAATTGCGATGATCGCGACGATGCTCCGTCGTGCCGTCCACAGTATCCGACGTACGGACAGAGTTTCAGTCGTGCTCGAAGCCACGCGTTCCGGGCCTTGTCAGAGTGCGAAGGTCCGGGCTGCTCCGAAAGGTCCGATGCGAGTGGTGCGGTGATCGAGAACTTGGTGGAAGGCAAAGATGGCGAGTTCCACGATCTGGCCGTGCCAGCTGTTGATGATGCATTCCCGTGTCGCCGTGGTCGTAACTGCTCCCTCCCTCCGGTACCTTCAGAAGACCCAGCAAATATTTCCGGCTCACTACAAGAGGAGGACGAATCGACTTTGCGAGCTGCGGGTGAGTGCCAATTCTCACCGCGTCGGCATCGATTTCGACCACGGAAGCGGCAAAAGTGGAAAGATCGAGCCAAATATGCTGTCAAGTCAGTTCTCCGCCGTGGAGATCGATCCGCCAGTTGCTTAGCGAGTAACCAGCGCGACCACGATCACAGCCTCGACAGTGGTGCCGACGAGCGTCGCTCACGCGGTTGCGGTCACTCACGTGCAGACGAGTTAGGCGACCTTTATGATGCTCCCCCTTTCCAGTGTCGACGATACCCTGCACAGGAGGACAGCTGCTCCAGTCGGTCGAGGAGCTACGCGTTCTGCGCCTTGTCAGAGAACGAAGTTCCAGACCGCTCGGATGCGAGTACAGCGAGTTTGGCGATGATGGAAAGTAGCTTGGTTGAGGGCAAGATCGGCGAGCTACATGGTGCAATGGCCCTAGCTGTTAATGCTGCCCAGCGCACTAGTCGAATCTGTTCTCAGCCTCCGCTACCGTCAGAAGATTCGGACAGTTGCAGCACACTGCAAGAGGAGGCGTCGACTTCTGGATCCTCTCCGGAGTACTCGTCACCTTTGCAAGGTAGACGGCGTGAGTGGAAGGATCGAGTGAAGTCTACCATTATATCGGCATTCCGACATCGAGGGAAGTCCGACGGTTTCTCGCCCACCAACCAACACGACCACGCTTTCGCTCGACGGCCCAGCATGTGCACAAATCCGCTTGCTGACAATGGTGATGCTCGTGCGTGTGGTTCGTCACGCGGTCGACGACAGCCGGTCCACGAGCAGACGTTGAGTCGATCGCGAAGCCAGGCGTTCTGGGCCTTGTCCGGGTATGACGTTCTAGGTTGTTCGGGCAGTTCCGATGCGAGTTTCGCGATGATGGAGGACTTTGACGGCAGTCCAGTGCGATCAAACCCCGTGACGTCAGAGAATCCGCGAAGCATTGTTCGATTTTTTGGGTCGTTTCGGTTCCACTCAACTTCAGAGATTGGGATTTAATCCATGGTGAAAGCCAAGCGGATGCGGGGGCGATCATGGCTGTCTTCACGCCAGAGAGTTTGTTGTTAGTTGTAGACTCCCCTGGCTACCCCTCCCGTTTCCCGCTCGGCGAAGAAAACGCAGTCCATGCTCTCCACAAAAAGAAAAAAACGCGTCAGCAATCTGCAATCCATATCACGCGACTGTGAGCCTGGCTCGCACAGCACGTTGTAGCGATGGCGTCAGATATATCGGCTGCTACAACGCACGAGGCAAGGACAGTGGTTGCTCGTGCTGGCACCGATGCGGTTCGCGACCACCTCCGGTCGGCACGAAAAGCGCGTGCGCCAGAGGCATAGTCTTTTCAACAAAATCAGACTTCAAGGTCATGATGTCCAAGCCTTGCGTCTACAAGAGAAGCGACGGCAAGTGGCAGACAGCCTGCGATTTCCATCGACAGGCTTGTGTCAATGTTTATGTGCAGTATGCCCTCAGTGTCGCTCCGGCTATGTACAGATGGCACGAATGTCAGCTTTGACGGATGCTATCCTTCCCTGGTCGCCATTGGTACTCTACGGCCTACTCTCCCAGGCGCACTGGTCCACTACTTTAGATTGACTATGAGTCACTCAATGACGGCTACATACGTCAGGACACACAAGAGTTCTATATCAGAGCACAATCTAGAAGAATTCCCACCAACATCCCTGGCATACTGGGCACTTAGCACGTATCCAAGTCCCAGGGAAGTGACCAACATACTGCTGTGGTACAGTACAGTGTTCTGTAGTTCGTAGAAGAGACATTAACAAAGGTCCGTGGGGCCGTGAGGGACGAATTGAGTTTGTTTGCCTCAACAGAGCTAAAAGACTATTTCGCAACCTACCAACTAGTCAGCAAAACGAGCTCCGCCGATTTTCCACCCATCGTGAATAAACAATGAAGCTTTGGACGACCCTCCTGCTCACTATCGCTGCAGCAGCTGCAGCCACTGCTGCGCGCGTGGAGCTGCGCGTCCACCGCGCATTACATCGCGAGGGCCCCGTGACCGAGGTGGTGACAATGCGCGACAGTACGTCGCCCGTGCTCGAACGTGTCAACCGCCGCCTGCAAGAGTTCTCCACGCGTGGCGACAAGATCGCCCACCTGGTCGATTCGCTGCAGGCCCACGCCGACCCGTCGCAGACTCGTCGCAGACGGACATCGCCAAATTGATGGCACTAGAATCTTTTTTTTCCGATGGCCAGTGAAGTGCGCAGCTTTTGGATCACAAACCAAATGTTTTTCCGCGACGCGACGATGGAGCTAGTCCAAAAGCTCGCAACGGTGCCCAGTGTCGTGCTCATCCAAGAAGCAACAGTGGTGCAGCTACCCGAAATTTCGTCTGTAAACACCACCACGACGAGCACTCGCGCAACACCCAACCAGACGTATGGGAAGCCAAGAAGATCCGAGCCTCCGACTGTGGGCCTCTGGCAACACTGGCGGCGGGGTCACCGTCGGGGTGATTGACGATGGCGCTCGAGCCACCCATGCTGCGCTGCGCAGCAACTTCCGCGGTGAGTATGGCTGGTACGACCCTGAAACGCGGACCAGCAGGCAGTACGACACGGACGGGCACGGGACTCACGTGACGGCACGGCTGTGGGCAGTGGCGGCATCGGCGTCACGCCTGGTGCCAAGTGGATGATGTACAAAGGCTGCAGACGAGATGGCTGCTATCAGGCTGACTTACTGGCGTGCGCCCAGTTCATGACGTGCCCAACCAACCCCAGCGGCGGGAGGAAAGACTGCTCCAAGGCGTCCAGGTCGTCAACAACTCGTGGGGCGGCGGCCAAGGTAGAACAACCTACTCAGAGTCCATCGAGGTCTGGCACACCGCCAGGATCATCCCCATTTTCGCGATTGGAAACGAAGGACCCGCGGGTCGCACGGCCGAGTAGCCAGGCGACAATGCCCGCGTGATCAGCGTTGGCTCGACCAACTGCGTCGACGAGCTGTCGCTGTTTTCTGGCAAAGGTTCATCGGTCACGGGCCAGCTCAAGCCCGAAGTCACTGCCCCGGGGAACGCTGTGCGCTCAGCCTGGAGTTCGGCGGATAACGCCTTCAACATCATCCAGGGCACGTCCATGGCGGCTCCCCATGTCACGGGCATTGTCGCGTTATTGCTGTCCGCCGAGCCGACGTTGACGTACGGCCATGTGCGAGACCGACTGCTTCAGACAACAGACAAGGCCCAGCTCCAGCCAGCCGACCTCGAGTGTGGAGGCTGCAAGAACGGCGTCTTCCCGAACAACATGTTCGGCCACGGATGCGTGAACGCGCTGAGCGCCGTCAATGGGGTGCGAGCGCCGACGCCCGCGCCGACGCCTGCTACGACGCCTGGTACATGTGGCGGGCAAGACATGTCGGGCTGCAAAGGAACGTTCTTCTGCTCGTGGAATGCTCTGAAAGGCAATTGCATGCGCTGGTTAAACTGAAATCGGCTTGCATGTGGTTGCGTTCTAAGCCCGGATAATTTCTAAACTTGACAAGATGCACATTTTTCCGTGAGGGAGGACATCAATTTTTGTTAAATCGGACAATACATTGAACTTCATGGTCCGAAATGTTGGCGGCAAATAGATAAAAACAGTATTTTCGCTGATTTGATGCCATGTTGAGTTGCCTTTGCTCTCCGTGTCGGAGAAAGAAGACTACAATGTTCAAACTGGAGGTTGGTGCGAGAAGAAGCTGTGTGGATCTGTAGCACTGTAGTAGCCTATCAAGACCGTCAGAAAATTAGATAATTTTTCATTTCTTTTTGTTCACAATTTGATAGATTTCTATTAATTTTGTTCACAATTTGTCTTATATCCACCACTCGGTGCATGTGGCATTGGCAATGTGCCACGAGCAGAAGATCGTGTCCTGGCATGCAAGCGGGTCTAGTAGAATGCAGTCTGGCGTCGGCACGGGTGCCTCAGTCACGGGAGGCAGCGTGGGCTCGGGCGTCGGGCCTCTCACGCCTGTGAGCATGCTGCGCACGTTAAGGCGGCCGTGGCCGTACATGTTGCTGGGGAACACGCCGTCCACGGAGCCACCGCACTGCTCGCCAGTTGGCCTGAGGATCGCCTGGTCGGCAGTCGAGATCAGCAGCTCGCGAACCTGCTCGTAGGTGAGCGTCGGCTGGGCAGAGAGCAGCAACGCCACTGCGCCGGAGACGTGCGGCGCCGCCATCGACGTACCGCTGTTCGAGACGTAGTCCATGTCATCGCGTCCCCAGGCCGAGACGATGTCGGACCCCGGGGCAGAGATCTCGGGCTTTAACAGACCTGTCACTGATGGCCCACGGCTCGAGAATGGCGAGAGACCGTCCATGCTGTCGGTGGAGCCAACGCTGATCACTTGAGTGCTGTCACCTGGCGAGCTGGCGGTGCCGCACGCGGGGCCTTTGTTGCCCAGGGAGAAGATCGGGATAATGCCCGCCTGACGCCACGTGGCGAGCGCGGCCTCGAAGATCTTATCGTTTTGACCGAAACCCCACGAGTTGCTCACAATTCGCGGTGCCTTGGCGCAGTCCGAGTTGCCGCCCGATGGGCCCGTGGGGCAGGTCATAAACTGGAAGCACTCTAGCAGATCCGAGTCGAAGCAGTCGCGTCCGCGGCAGCCTTTGCACATCATCCACTTGGCTGCTGGCGCGACGCCAATGCCATAGTCACCGGCGATGGTGCCTGTCACGTGGGATCCGTGGCCGTGCGAATCGTACGGCAAGGCGGTCTTGTTCTCCGGGTCGTACCAGCCATAGTCGCCACGGAAGCTGCCGGCCAGCGCCTCGTGGGTCGCGCGCACGCCCGTGTCGATAATACCAACATCAATGCCCTGGCCTTTGTTCCCGGTCGCCCACACTTCGGGCGCTTGGATCCTGGAGGCGCCCCACTCGACAACGGTGATTGGAGTCGACGTCGAGTTGGAGCCGTCCGCATGCACTATCGACAGCTGGCGCACCTGCTCCTCGGTGATCGACGCGATACCTGGCAGCTCTGCGAGCTTGATCACCAGTTCGAATGTCGCGTCGCGGAAAAAGAGCTGGTTCGAGACCCAAAAGCTCTTGACTTCGCTAGGTAATGGAGCGACATTACTCGATTCCTGGGCGAGCAGCTTGGTGATCCCGGCTTGGGAGCTGCGCGCGTGGGCCTTGAGCTTATCACTGAGATATGTGAGCATCTCTCCACGCGACTCAAACTGCTCGAGACGGCGAGTAGACTGCTCAAGTGCGCGCGTTGGTGAGTCGCGCATGGTGACAATGAGGTTGACTGTGCCCTGACTCTGCAGCGTGCGATGGATGCCGCTGTCGACGCGAGGAGCTCCGTGGACGGCGGTGGCAGCTAGCACCGAGAGCAATGCAGCAAGCGTGGATACGAGCTTCATGGTTGTTTTGTTTGTGGTGGCAAAGGCGCGGGATTGGGATTGAGAGCTTGCGTGGCTCCTCGGTCGCCGCAACAAGAATTGAACGATCGGACGATCGTGGAGGTCCCAAAACCCAAATCATACGATTTACTGGCGGATTGAAACGGCCTTTCCCAAGCTGCTAACGCGGACGTTGGGAAGTGATTGACTGATGTGTCACAGATATTGGCTTGGTTACCTGTTTGAAGCGGGACAAGAGTGGACCCTCTCACAACCAGAAACGGGCCCGTCAGGTAAGTGGTCCGGTTATGCACGGTTCGAAAGGGACATTGCCCTGTTTATGCCCAGGTCGGAGTGCAGACGAGCCTGCTTCAACTAAAACGCCGTCGGTTGAAGATACAGTATGAACGCTACTCTAGCCGGCGCACGCCAGTTGTATTCTAGTACAACTTATAGTGGTCCATTATTCGCTGTAATATCAGCAACCGCCCAGATGCAACGGATGAGTGCACATCAGCACTTGTACGTTCCTACGCATACCGGAATCCACGGTCATGGCACCTGTCAGCAGCTTTTTTTTGTGAATCGTGCACCACACGCTATGATAGTCACATTCGCATTGCGAACCCGTGTCCGCGCAGCGAGGTCCACTGAAAGTCGGGATGGGCGGTTAATTGCGGCTATTCTCTCGGATATGTCTGCGGTGTACAACATCACGGAGGGTGAGGTCGTGGCACGGGCACCAGTCGGACAGCACCAGCACGGGCCATGCTGGTGCTGACCGACAAGGCTATGGCGCTGCACCACTGCGATAGGTGTAGTAATCCGGCCATAAACATGTGCACCATCATCGCCGACTTCAAGGTCCAAAAACCCCCGAATCGAGGATCGGAATCCGTCTGGCTCGTCCAAGACGACCCCAGAACCAACGCCGACGAATGGTCGGGCGATGGCTCAGCAGTGTCACGGGGATGAGCAGTGATTGTGAGAGAGTCAATCCATGATGGAGCAACCTCAAAAGGATGAGTTCACTGGTACTGCCTATGCCGAGAGTCTCTTGTTGGACGGATCTGTAGTGAACATCAGACTTTGATTTTTATTGGTCATGATCACTGAAGTGAGGACTACGACGACTGAGACTCTGGCGGTCTCGAACGTGTTAGTTCCACCAACGCATACATTCCTTTAAGCTCATTCCACGAGCAGAACAAGGTGCCTTCACAGGCAGAGACTCCCTGCCCGCTGCATTGGCCAGCAGCCGGAGCAAGTGTAGGCTTAGGTGTCCGAGCATTGGTCGTGGACCCATGCGGCGGCGCTCGCGCTCCTTGAACGACGCTAGCGCATTCATGCGCCCGTGCCCGCACACGTTGTTCGGGTACACGGCGTAGTTGATCCCTCCACATCAGTAAGCGGAAGGCTTCATACTGGCCTGGTCCGTCGTCGTAGTCAGCCGATCACACCTGGCAATAGTTCATTTTCAGTTGAGCGGACAGCAACAACGCGACGATGCCCGAAACGTGGGGCGTGGCCATGGAGGTGCCAGAGAGAATTTTGTAGTCACTGTCACCCGTGCTGGATGCCGAGCGCACAGCGCCGTGAGCTCAGGCTTCTGGAGACCATCGAGTGTGGGTCCCTTGCTGGAAAGCGGCGCTTTGGAGCAGTCATGCTGCGCGCCCGTGGGGTCAGTAGCACATGTCATGAACAGGAAGCAAGCCGGCACAACCGATTTCGCGCAATCGCCGTCGTCTTGGCAGCCCTTACATAATCCACGTGGCGCCTGGTGCGACGCCGATGCCGCCAGTGCCGGCGACAGTTCCTGTCGTGTGGGTGCCGTGGCCGTTCACGTCATGCGGAGCGGCAGTCCGCTTTTTTGGGTCAAACTAACCAGGCGTACTGACCGCGGTAGGTTGCCCGTATGTCTGTATGCGACGCACGAGCACCGGTTTTGATCAGACCGACGGTCACCCCCGTGCCCGTAATCCCAGTGACCCACACTTCGGGGGCTTGGTTCTGAGCGATCACCCACTCGACAGCGTGGTTACGTATCGAGCTGGTCGCGGTCGTATTATGGTCACGGGCAGCCGACTCACTTGCTCTTATTGGATCAACGCGGCAGTGGGCATCGCAGCGAGCTTCTCGATGAGCGCCGAGGTCGCGTCGCGGAAGAACACTTGGTTTGAAATCCAAAAGTGTTGCACTTCACTGGCCAATGGAAGCGACGACGCCTCTTGCGTGAGCAGCTTGGTGATGCTGGTCTGCGAGGTGTCGGCGTGGGCCTCCAGCGTGTCCACCATGTAGGCGATCATCTCGCCACGCGAGGAGAACTCTTCAAGACGGCGGTTGATGCGTTCAAGAACGGGCGCCGTACTGTCTCGCATTGCCACCAGTAGATTCACAGTCCCCTTGTGCTGCAATGCACGGTGGACGCGAGGCTCCACATGAGAAGCTCCGCTTGCTGGATCCGCTACAGCAACAGCTAGTATGGCAGACAAGATCGTCGACAGCTTCATGGTTGGGCTTGCACGTTTGATGGTAGTGGCAAATACTGTTGTGAATTGGCTGCCAGTTTCAAATTCGAATCCAATGAGACCTGTTTGTGAGAGCCACTGGTCTTCGCTGCACGTCGCACGCCCGCCTGAAATACTGAAATACAGTCTTGACAATCAAGTGCTGATATCTGACAAACACTCTGTGCTGAGTACTAAGTCATCGTGCTGAAAGCTCCCGGCACGGGAGTCCCAGGCGGTCTACGATACGCCGCCCAGTGCACGTCGTATTCTGTGCATATAAGAAACCATTATTCTTCAGGATGTCACGCGGGAATCACATGGGTCCCACGTGGAGTGACGCTCTACGATACCGATGTGGATGTAGAGCCGCTCTCCCAAAGACGGCCTCGTCTACACTCCATGATACCTACCGGTAGATTCTAGAGCCACGTGCTCCGTGCGGCTCGCCGGGAAAGAAGCCAGGACCTCCACGCCATTGTCCCTTATACCAGTTCCAATCAAAGCCCCAGACAACGCGACTTTTTCTCCTCATCAATTCTTCATCTGCTTCACGAGCACACCAATCCTTCCTACCTCCACCCACACTTCTCGCTCCACACCATGGTCTCTGTCCGCTCCTTCACCCTCGCGCTCGCCGCTTTGAGTAGTGTGGCTGCAGTTGAAGCCGCGGACCGCAAGTGTACGCAAGGGTACACCAACGTGCAGCTCCAGGGCTTCGCGCTCGGCTGAAGCGTGACTACCAACGTCGACACATGCGCTGCCACGTGCGTCGCCAACGCCAAGTGCGCTGGCTACCGCTTCCAGCGCAACACGGGGAACGCCTCGGGGTCATGCACGACGCTGTCGGATATCTCACAAGAGCGAGCCAATTCGAACGGCGACATCGTCGTAGCCTCCGGTCGCTGCGGTGCTACCAGCGACCTACGTCTTCTGCTACTGCCACAGGAAAACGCTGACTTCCCGGGCCTGGACGTTGGTAGCGCCAGCGCGGCCACACCGAAGGACTGTGGTTTTGTATACCAAGACACTCCTGGCTGCAATCCCTACTCGTGGACCAGCTACAATGGCGGGTCGTGCTGGATGAAGGCGGGTCGACCCGACACGGTTGCGGGTCCGGACGACGGGTCAGTGGTCTCAGGCGAAGTGTACATATGCCAGCTGCCTCGCTTTGACGCCGACTCGACGGGCGTCGACCTGTCGTCGGTCCAACGCGCGGACTGGAAGAGCTGCTCGGCGTGTGTCGTCAGACGACAAGTTGTGCGGGCTTCACGTGGTCGAACTACAACGGCGGCACGTGCTGGCTCAAGCGCCAACTCACGGGCTTGTCAACGCCGAAGGCGCCATCTCCGCCATTGTAAAGTGATCTCCTCATCAAAAAGTGACATCTTAATCCAGTACCTCGCTAATTCTTACTTCAAAATCGAAAGCTTCCGTCATTCACAATATAGGCCAATCATTGCCGCGTTTACTGCAAATGATGAGACGGCACTTGTCTCATCATTGATATCCTTGCACATGATTGGCTGAATATTCGCTCACCTGCCAGGCCCCATAGCCTCTCGTCTCATCACAGACCAAGCGAGCAGCTCATCAAAATGGCGTCTCAGCGTTCGACCTCCGCGCTGGTGCGCGCGACGCAGGCGCGTGACACCAACGCCGTCCAACGTGCGCTCGATGACGGCGCCAACGCCAACGGTGACGCATCGGCGGACGCGCCGATACTGCTCGCAGCGTGGACCGGCGACGTCGAGATAATCGAGCTTTTGCTGGCGGCAGGCGCCGACCTTGCGAGCGAGAACCTGCTGGGCGACTCGGCGTTGACGCTGGCAGCGCATCTCGGCCATGCAGATGCAGTGTCGAGTCTGCTTGGGTGGGGCGCCGACGCTAACCGAGCGAACGCGTACGGCGAGACGGCGCTCACACTGGCCGCGTATTTGGGCCACGCGGCGGTCGTCTCTGATCTGCTGACGTGCGGCGCTCATGTCGACTATGTCACATGTAGTGGCGACTCAGCACTGACACTGGCGGCGCGTAAAGGCTCCGCGGAAGTGGTGGAGATACTGCTGAAGCGCGGCGCGAACCGTCAGCACATGCTGGCGAATGGCGACACCGCGTTGGCGTTGGCGCTGAGCAAACGCCATGTGCGCGTCGTGCAGCAGCTGCTTACAGCAGACGATATGGATGTCGACCACGGAGATCAAGCGGCCGTGATAATCCAACGTTGCGTGGGTACAGACGTGGGCTACAGCAACGACGCATGCGGCATCAAACCAGTACTGAGCGCATCACACGGCGCTGGCGACTCGCTGCGGCAGCTGCTCGAGTCGGTGGCGGCGTTGGATGTCAAGAAGAACAGGAAAACGTCGGCGTCGTTCCAGTGTCTCGAGGAAAACATCTCGCGGATCCACCACGAGTACATGAAAGTCGTGACTGTGGAATATTAATTTATGGATTGGGTGGGAATAAATTACGAAATCGTTCCACGTTCTCGATTTCATTACGATCCAACCGATCAACGATAACGCTTCAGTTGGTCTAGGAGAGACCACCGACGAGCGGCATGGTGGCTCTGGACACTGCGCTAGGCGTGCAAATCTGCAAAACAGGTACTATAGGCTTCAATGGTGCTTCGAATGAATCAACACCTTTTAATTGTGGGTATATTCGTAATGAGTCGAAATATCAGATTAAATATTTCATTCTTACAATACATACTTTGTCTACATTCGCATTTTTCAAAATAAGAAGACGTAAGATGCTGATTTGAAAATCAGCCTCTTACGTCTTTTTGTTGAAAAGATGAGAAGATCCTCAACCCCAACAACTCAAGCAGCCATGGAACTGGAGCGAAGGCCATCGTGACGTGGTCGCCGTATTGCTCGCGGCTGGTGCCGAGATTGAATGCCAAGGCACACTATCGTATACTGCGCTTTGATCGCGGTACAGAACGTTTGCGACCACGTCGTGCAGCAGCTGCTCGTGGATGGCGCTAACCTCTTCTACGAGTCGACGTCCGGCTTGACGGCACTGGTGCTGGCGGCAGAGCGAGGAGCTACGGCTGCAGTGCGGATGCTACTTGACAAAGGCGCCGACGTCAACTGCGTCGATGTGGATCAACAGCCGGCGCTGCAAATGGCGTGGCGAAACGGCCACGGCGATGCCGCAGAGGCGCTTCTCGAGCGGGAGCTAGCATGGACGCGGAGCTGCTCATGGATGACGGCACATCGTCGTCGGTCGTCGCGGTGCTCACTGGAAATGTGCGCCACGCGAAAGGGCTGCTCGGCCATGGAGCCGATCCAAGTACCACCATGGGGGCCACGGGGATGTCGATTCTGCTGCTCGCGTGCAAGCGAGAACCAGCCAAAACGGCGTCGCTGCTCGTGGTCTACCGCGCCTAGATCCATCATACAAATGCCGCTGGCGACACAGGATTACTGCTAGCGGCCGCACACAACCACTCCTCTATTGTGACAATGCTGCTTTAAGGAGGAGCCAACATCGACCACATGAACGAGCATGGCGAATGCGCTGCGTTGTCCGGCTCTTGCTCAACCATAGGGCAACGCTAAAGGCTAGCCGGGCCGAAACAAAAGTCTCACAAGTCGGGTCTGTGTAGTACTAGTATTGTTTGCATCGTACTCATCAAAACTATTGATTTGTTTTATCCACGCATAAAAAAAGTTAACGACAGGCTTCTCCAGCGGTCAGCCTCGCGTTTGCGAGCCCTTAGTTGGCCGACTCGTCTCCGGCCAGGTTACCAAAGTTGTACGAGCGCGCCTGCTCGACGGCTGCGTCGTCCTCCACGCCATCAATCGAGCGGCTCTTGTTGTTCTGGTTGTTGTTGTTGTTGCCGCTGCGGTTCTGGTTGTTGTTGTTGCCATTATTGCCGTTGTTGTTGTTGCCGTTGTTACCCTTGTTGCCGTTGTTGTTGCCATTGTTGTTGTTGTCGTTGTTGTTGTTGCCATTGTTGGTGTTGGCGTTAGCCGTGGTGTTGCCGACGCCGTTAGTGTCGCGCGCCGTGTTGGCCGGAACACCGCCGCCGCCGCCGCCGATCGTGCCGGCGCCAATGCGCGAGCAGTCGATGTACACCTGCCACTCCATGAGCGTGGCCATCCAGTAGAACGACAGCTGCTTCTTGCCCACGCACTTGGCCTTCTCGTACGGGAACTTGCCGTCCGGGAAGGACGCCTGGCAGTTGACCGTGTACGGTAGCACGATCTCGTCGTCGCACCAGGCCTCGCACGGGCCTGGGTGGTTCTGCTTGCCGCCGTACCACTCGATCTTGTCCGGCAGCGCCTGCGGCGTCTGCTTCTCCGGGGCGGTGAAGCCGCACTCTTTGGTCGACGGGTTCTTCTTGCGGCCCTTGCTCATGTCCTGGTTGGCCATGAGGTATTCTCGGAGCGACTTGTACTTGGACTTTTTGAATGCGCGCCCGAAAATGTCGGCCCACGAGAGGTTGGGCCCATACTTCTCGCCGTCCACGGGGGGCATCGAGCTCATGGGCACGACCGCCGAGTAGTCGCCGCCGTACGCGGTGCCCGTGAACGCGAGCCCGGGCTTGGAGAGGACGCCATGGGCGTCAGTGAGCGGGGCCGCCGCGAGCAGCGCCACCGAGGCGAGCAGAGTTAGAAACGAGACCATGGTGGAGAAGGAGGGAGGAGGGAGGTTGAGCGGAAAAGGTCAAATTGCGGAATGAGCTGACTGCTCGCTGGTGTTCAGGCTGTCGTACAGTGGCTGAAGAGCGGGACAGTGTACTGTAGCTTGTGCACAGTGGAGCCTCTTGCTGATTTCCATCTGCCGAACCGAACATTGTGGAGCTGCTTGCTTGTGGACAGTCCGGTTTGGCTGTCCTCCGTCTGTCTTCGCGACGGGTCTGTATACGGGGTGGAAGACACCGCAAGAACCTTAGCAAAATGGTAGGAGAACCCTCTAATAAGGTTGGAAGCTGCACAGCTGTCCTCAACGAGCCAGCGCGGTGACGCGCTGATAGTTGAAGTGTCCGCGACTTTACAGCGCGGAACGGAGTTCCATTCAGAATTACGAACGAAGAACTGAGCCGTGGGCAACAGAGACCCGGCGTGCCAGACTGGCGAGAGACACCTCACCGGATTTTATTATGGCGTGCTGACAGTATGAGTGATACTGTCCATGGAATCCAAAAGCGCGTCATCAGGTCGACCAGGCGGATCAGAGCCAGAGAACTCGTTGAGCGTGCTGGGTCTTCGGACCAGTGCGCGAAAGCAGACGCGTTGCAGTGGCGCTAATAATTCATGTACACGTAACCAAATCTGTTGACTTTAGTTCCAGCCATCAACTGAGTGTACTGAATCCGCCCGCGACGCTGCCAATTTACCCACATGAAGCATGAAGCGATTAACCGGGAGAACAATCAACTTGATTGTTCAGCCCTAGATTTTGTTTTCGAGGGACTCGATTACATCAGGTCTTCAGAACCAAACTTCAAACGCAAGCGGTAAACAGCGCACGGTGGATCGTTCTGTATGGGCAGCTGCTCTGCGCTTGGAGCTCAAGAGGCGTCAGCTGACTCAAGAGGTGGCTCGTGAGTTGGCTTGGGAACCAGTTCGTGACGCGAGTAATACTGTCGACTGTAGTTGCGCTCCCACTCTGACTGTTGGACCGACGACTGGTCGACACCTTGCGAGTGTACACCCACCACAAGTGCCCGAGACCCACCGAATCGTTGTACTGGAAGGGAGACCTGCGACTGACCCCTTTGTACAAGACTGAAAACGAGAAATTCTGTTGGATATTCTCGTCAAAGCAAACTATTGTTATGATCTAGGCGTCCACTTTCAGTCTAGCATTGTCAATTCTTCTCACGGATTCATGGTCGTGGCCGCTATGGACGGTCCGGGCTTGGTGCCGTGCTTCCCCGTGGCGGCCTGGATCGCCGCCACGTCGGGCATCTGGTGCTCTGGGATCGCGCTGTAGTTGCCGACCGTGGTGATCGGGCCGTTGCTGCCGCGAGCGCTGCGTCGATCGATGCTGGTGCGCTAGCTGGGCGTCCGGTCCGGACCGGCGCTCCGGCCCACTCGCCTTACTATTGCCATTCTTAGCGGCCGCTCGGGGCTTGGCCTTGTGCTTTTTGGCGTTGAAGCGGCTCACGTGGGCCGTGAGCAAGATCTTGATTTCCTCCGTGGAGAAGGTTTGCCGCTTGCGCGCGACGAGCCAGTAGTACAGCGAGGCGACGGCCGTGATGGGACCCACGACCGAGATCACTTTGCCGTCCATAAGGACGCCCGCGAGACAGAACAGCCAGACCACGATCGAGAGCGCGGCGCCTGCGATGCCCAGCGGGCTCTTACTGGCGCTCTGCTTCATCACCGGGAAGTCGAGCCGCAGCTGGATGTAGGCGAGGCACTGGCCCGTGTACGAGAGTATCGAGAACGCCATGGTCACGGGGAAGATGTAGTAGATCGCACGGGCACGAAGGTCATGGTCAGGCACGACACAAAGCCCAGCGTGGAGCCCACGAGACGCGCGAGCCAGGGTGTGATCCACGCGTCGCCCGCGGCGGAGACCTGGAGGACGCGCATGAACCCGTTGTTGAGCAGTGTGCCCATGAAGGACGGCAGCCCGCCGGAAGACGGCAGCGAGATGGAGATGGAGCCCACGAGCATCGCCGTTGTGAGCATCGCGAGCATACACCACCGCTGGGCTTTAGGGATCGTGCTTTTTGCGTCGGCCATGTCGCTGCTGGCCAGGTTGAGCGCCTCGACGCCGGAAAAGAACCAGCTCGTGAACGGCAAGCCCCGGAAAATGCCCTTGACGCCGTTCACGTACTTGAAGAGGGGGATCGGCACGGCGTTGACCTGGAAATCGACGCTGGATAGGTTCCCAATCGCGTACAGGAGGATCACACCGATGCCGAAGATGCCAAACAGCCAGGTAATCGACCAGAAGATGCGGCCGCCGCGGATTTGAACCAGTAATTTCACGATACCGCCATGAGGAGCAGCACGTAGTCGGCGAGCCGAGGCGCCATGATGACGACCATGGGCGTGAGCAGCACGATCGCGATCGAGACCGACAAAATGTACTGCGGCGTCTGGAAGCAGCCGATCAGAAATGCCGGGTAAAAGCCCAACGTGCGCTGCGCGAGCCCGTAGGCGCCCGCCGGAAACGGCAGCGCGCCAGTCGCCTCAGCCAGGGACCAGCAGAAAGCCAGGTACGCGAGGGATACGACCACGGTGGCGATCGTGAAGCTGTACACGCCCGCGATCAGGCCGATATTCCAGCCAAAGTACTGGCCGCCCAGACGGTCGACACGCCGAGCATCCAGATGTCCACCTTGCCCGGTTGGTAGTCCACGTTGCGCGCGCTTTCACTGGGCGGTGGCTGCGCCACGATGAATACGTTGGGCGCCACTTTGCGGAAGATGGCGGTGGCGTCGCCGAGTGACAGGGAGCAAGCCGCGCTGGTCGCCTGTCTGTCTGGGGGCACTTGGAAAGGCTGGGAATGATGCCTCGCGGTTCACAACACGCACCTTTGTCTCCACGCTCGCGATACGACTATTTCGGCAACGCGACGATTTGATTACATACTGGGTGACCAGGTAATTTCCCTCGTACGAGAAGAGAGATTCTTGGCCATCGGTTTGCGCGGCGGCACGGAAGTGTGACGAAGCAGGACGTACATGACGAGCCGCGAGTTCTCTTGCTGGGCGTTGGGGACTGGGACGAGAAAGAGAGAAGGTGGAAGCTTGAGCTCTTGTATCTTTGTCTCAAGTCCAACAACAAAACAAAACAGTGGCGGTGGAAATCGGGGGTTGATCCGTTGGAAATTGGGATCGTAGTGTTAGGGTTTTTTTCCACAAGTTGGCGTGGGTGTCAGGTGGGCTCTACTTATCATTGGGGTCGACCACGAGAGTGCTTCGCCGCATGGCGGCGTCTTGCTCGGCCTCCTCTCTATCGTACAAAAACGGTTCTTCCGTGTTGCGCTGCGCACACACTTCGCCGAAATTCGCCCAGCAGCCGCGGTCGTACGGGTTCTGGAACTCGTCCATGGGCGTCTTGAGGTACGGGTACTTGTCCTTGTTGAACACTTCGTTGGTCGTGAGGTTGTTGCGCACATTGCGCAGCTGCAGCACCAGCAGCACCAGCGTTGGTACGCCAAACAGCAGCGCACTGAACAGCTGAAAGCAATGGACGAGCCGGAGTATCAACGGCGACAGCGTCCATTTCTGAGATGATGGCTGCCCAGACTGGCTCATCGCTGGCGGTGGAGGGTAGAGCGGGTACTTGCCCGCGAGAATCCAAAACGAGATGCTGCCCAGCATCGCGCAGAACAAAACCAGACTCGCGAGAAAGACCAAAAACCCGCGGTGGTTGCCAATGCCGATGCAGTTGTTGATCCACGGACAGTGGTGGTCGAAGCGATACACGCAGCGGCGACAGGACGAGCAGTGCTTGGAGCGAAGCGGCTTGAGCGTGACGCAGGTCGGGCACGGCACCGACGTGCACTCGAGCGCGAGCAGCTCGTACGCTGGCTGGGTGGATTTGGGCACGTACCCGGGGTCTTTGAGCCACACGTACGTGTACAGCGCACAAACCACCGTACACAGAGCGATCGACGCGGTCGACCAATTGATAGCCGTAGGCTTGGGGATGGTGGGGATGCCGTACCGCAGCGACAGCGCCTCATTGAGCAGGATCATCACCCAAAAGAACCCGACCGCGCCGCCTTTTCTCGACAATGAAGTCACCAACCGGTCCGAGGCGCCGGCTTTGAGCGCACGGACCGTCTCGAAATGGCCGCCTTGACGCGCGATGGTCATGGCCACGCGGCCTTGCTTGTCCTGCACGTGGAGCGGAGCGCCTTCTACGACGAGCTGCTTGGCCAGGAACGCGTCGCCCAGCGCGCTTGCGATCATCAGCGCCGTGTGGCGCTCCGCGTCGCAGATCTTCTGGTTGGCGTTGTGCCCGACCAGCAGCATCGCCGTGTACTGGAAGCCTTCAAACACGGCCCAATGGAGCGCCGTGGCGCCGCGTGCGTCCGTCTCGTTCACGTCGGCACCTCGGCTGATCAACAAGCTCACGACGCCGGCGTTGCCCGTGCTGGCGGCGTAGTGGAGCGCAGTCATCCCGGACGAATTGCGCGCCTTGAGTGACGCGCCGGCGTCGATCAGCGCCACGGCACTGGCGACGGACGCACACAGCATGAGCGGCGTGGCGCGGTGCTTCGAGTCGCCGCAGATCGAGTCGATCACCTGTTGGAACGCGGTCGGGCCCGATCGTAGACAGTGCGTTTGCGCGGTTGTTATCAGATACTCGACGATCAGCGGATGGTCGTACAGCACCGCGAGATGGAGCGCGTTCATCTGGTGGCGCGGCTCGTGGGTCGTCAGCAAACGGAACGCGGCCTCGCTGAACAGCCTGCGCCGCTTTTCGTCTCGTATCGCGGGCAACGCGTCGCTGATCGTCGCCGCGTGCGCACGCGCCTCCACTTTGCGCACGACCATCTCCACGGCGCCTTTGACTTGCAGATAGTCTCCTTTGATGCACGCCGAGCAGAGAATTTTGGGCGGCGACGCGAAATATGATCCGTTGTGGCCATTGCCATTGCCATTGCCATTGCCATTGCCATTGCCATTGCCATTGCCATTGCCATTGCCATTGCCATGTCCATCGTGTTCGTCGTCCTCATGGTCGTCTCCGTCCTCCTCGTCGTCATCATCGTCTTCTAGCCGGAACACGTCGCTCCCGTCGTCGTCGCCGGCGCCGGATCTGGCCAAGAGCGCGCCCAGATTGCCTCGTCTGGATGAGCGGCCGGACCGAGCGGATCCGCCACCGCTGCTGGCGCTGGCGTCATGCTCGCCGCCGTGTTGATCGTGGAGCCCGCGCGTGGGGGACAGATACCGAGCGGTCGGCGACGACGCGTATCCACTAAGCGCCGAGCCGTGCGACGAGCGCGGCGACGCGCGGATCAGCGGCGTGAGCTCCGTGGGCGTCTGCTGGCCGTTGCGGCTCATGCTTTTCAGAACCGACGCGAAGCTGGAGTGAACGGCCGAGCGAAGCGAGCGAACGCCGTTGCTCCGTGGAAGGAAATGTGTTCAAACGACGGATACTGTGGATTTGACGCGACGGCGGACGAGGCAAGCTACAGAACGAGGGACACAGAACCAGTGGGGAGCCGCAACTCGCAAGAGAGCAGCCGTACTACCTTGGCCAGTTGCGCGTTCGGGCTGGACGCTCGGCCCAAGTGACGGCCGTAGCTCTTCGATTTAGCCACCGGCGCCCATCCCCTCTTGCTCTACGACAACACTTCGTGTGGACTACATTAGATAAAAACTTATGTGGGCCACATCATTTTAAACTAACATACCGGTAGAGAGAGTCCAACAGTTGCGGTAATTTTGGTGAACAGAACAAAATACCGGTTTCTGAAACGCGACAGCTGACGACCGTCCTGTGGCACCAAGAGCTCACTTGACGTCACTCGCGAGATTCCCTCCTCCTCGCCTCCAGCTCCCCCCTCACACCTGCGCTTCCCCACGCCGCCAAGCAGAGCGACCACCATCACCAGTATGGCGACCTCCTCCAGCTCCTCCGCGTCGCCCGCCGTGTGGGATGAGTCCACGCAGACTTTCCACGGCGGCCAGGACTGGAAGTTCCTGTCCAACTTTGCGGAAGACTTCAGCGTGACGACCAACGGACTGGGCACGCCCGCCAAGGCGCTGGCGGCAGCCACCGCGGCCATGCATACGGTCCACCACTACCCGCCGGCCGACTTCCAGCCCGCCATCAGCCACTTGGCCGAGTTCCTGTGGCCCGAGCAGTGGCAGCAGCACCTAGACCTGCTGCTCATGGGCAACGGCGCGTCCGAGCTCATCGACCTGGTGATCCGCAGCGTGCAGCCCGGCGGCTGGCGTCCTGGCAGCACGCCCACGCAGTACAAAGAATACGAGCGGTCGAGCAAGGCCGACGGCCGCGAGACGCTTGCGTGGGACGACAAGCGCGCGGCGCTCACGTGCGTGGTGAACCCGACCAACCCGACGGGCGACTACATGGACGTGGAGGCTATGAAGCAGTACATTGAGACCCACTGCCCGGACAACCACACGATCATCGTGGACGAGAGCATGCAGCCGTGGGTGGGCCCGCACTGGCGCGAGGACTCGCTGATCCACCAGCGCGAGTGGGTGCAAAAACTCAGCGCGACGAGGAAGATCCACGTGTGGGTCATGACCAGCTGGACCAAGATCTGGTCGTGCACGGGGCTGCGTATCGGCAGCGTGGTGGCGCCGACGGCGGCCCACGCGGCCGCGATCAAGCGCAAGCAGGTGCCGTGGTCGGTCAACTCGATGGCGCTCGTGTTTGTCTCGGAAGTGGTCAAGGACAAGGAGTACATGGACAAGACCTGGGAGGTCACGCCCAAGTGGCGCGCCAACGCGGTCGAGCAGCTCGCCAAGCGCTTCCCGACCTGGGAGGTCTTCGGCAAGCCGTACCTGTCGTGGATCTGGATCGACACCAAGTCGGCCGAGGTCTCGGAGAAGGCCTGCAAGCTCGCCAAGGAGCACGGCGTGCCCGTGCGCTCGGGCAAGCCCGGCTACGAGCTGCCTTCGTTCTTGCGCATGGCCGTGCGCAGCCCGGAGCAGACGGCTGTGCTGCTCCAGGCCTGGGCTACTCTGTAAAACCAGCCCATCAAGACCCAGTTGGCCATAAGCTCGACTGACGGGTAGAGCCACCAAGTGCATGACAACCGATCCGTAGATCTCGCTCGCTGATGGGTTTTATCGCGTCGACTCTCGTGCCGCTCCGCCTTTCTCGACCCGCCAGTTTTCACATCGTAAAATCCAGTAATCTCACAAAACAAGCATTCACCACACATTAGCGATCTCTTAATCGATTGAATTTGTCGGTGATCTCGCCACACACAACCATGACCGCTCCGCTAGAGTCGGGAAAACCGTAAGCACAAGACCCACCATGTCGATTCCAAACTATTCATGGTCACACTCTAGAGATCCACGAAGTCAGACATAGCCCATAGTGGGGCGTTGAACGAACCACTGCCTTCGTACAGCGACACGCGGAGAGCTAGTCGGCACTACCACACATCTTCACAGGGCACAACCAGCAAAACCATCCACGTATTGTGCCCCACAGATGCTCGACCAGATCCACGCCGCGGAGCCGCCGCAGCTCGTGGCGGTCGTCAAGGTCGGGCGCGGCGAGCATGGATACCAGCCGGGCAAAGTGGACATCTGGATGCTGTACATGTCCACCGTGCTCGGTGGACAGTTTTTTGGCTGAAATCTGTCGCTCTCGGCGGGCGCCTACAGCTTCATCTTCGCGGCGGCGTTCGAGTCGATCGGCTACATCGTTCTGCTGGTCGGTAGATGAGGCCACCGGCGCATTGCCGTTCGCGGGTTGGCGTACGGGCTCGCTTGCTGCAAGATCGGCTTTTTCCCGGCCTACCTCGTGGGCTGCTTCCAGATCCTGCAGTACATCTTCTTGGTGGCGATCGCGGTCTCGCTGATCATGCCCATGCTCACGAGCATCGCGCCACGGCTCATCGGGCTGGAGCGGGCGCTCATGCTGCTCTGCTACGCCGTGGCCGTGGTGGTGCAGTTGCGCGGCGGGCGGCTCTCCTGGCGCGTTTGGTATATGTTCGGCATCGGCGCGATCTGTCTCTTCGGCGGTGGGAACCTGGTCAACGCCGACTTCCAGCGCCACGCCGTGCCGCCGAACGGCTTCCTCGGCGGCTCCCAGGGCTTTGTGGTGGGCATGCCGTTCACGACTGGATCTTCATTGGCGTCGAGGCCTTGAACCTTGCGAGCAACGACGTGCGCCACCCCAAGACCACGATCTCAGTCGTGCAGATGGCGTGCCTAGCAACCATAATGGCCACGGGGCTCATCACCGGGCTCGTGTCCGTATCGCTGCCGATGCCGGGCGGGATCCGCGCCATGACCACGACGCTGCAGCCGCTCTCGTTCGGGTTCACGCTGGTGCTGGGCGTGTCGGCGGCCAGCGCCACGTAGCTCACGGTCCTGCCCATCTACGGCGTCGCGTTCGGCTTCATGTGGGCGTACGCGCGACTCATCAAGTCCATGGCGAGCTCGCGGCTGCTGCCGCCGGCGCTGGCCACGGCCAACCGCTTTGGCACGGCCTGGCGAGCGCACCTGGTCGGCTCCTCGATCGGGTACGCGCTGTGTCTGGCGATGCACTACCAACCCGAGATGATCTACTACGTGCTCCCGACCGATGGCGTTCTCGTTCCTGTCGTACGCCGGCCAATGCGTCGGCTACATCCTGCTCAAGCTGCACTACCCGGTGATCAAGCAGAGCCTGTTCAAGAGCCCGTTCGGCGTCCCCGGCGCAGCGTTTTCGTTGCTGATCTGGTGCTTCTCCAGTGGAGGGCGTGCTGTGGGACGGCAAGGCGCTCGTAGGGATCGAGCCGCTGACGGTGGCGCTCACAGTGTACTGCTGGCTGATCGCCAAGAAGCGGCAAAATTCTCCGAGAAAGAAAACAAGATCTTGCTCACCGCCCACGTGAGCAAATTCAACGCAATGCGGCGCAAAGGCAAACGGCCTCGCGACAATAAAAGCGGACCGACGTCGCCGCCTACTATCCTCTGTGAAGCGGCCCACGGCGGCGATGAACGCCAAGAGCCAGCTTCTCAGCCAGCAGAGTAGGACAGCGCCGTCAACCGCCAGGCAGGTGAAATTTGCAGCGTCATTCTCGACCCGGCCAACCTTTAATCAGTGGACGAGCCCGAGCACTGCGAAGTCACGACCTGGGTACCCGAAGGCCGTGCGAGTCTACAGGAACTGTGAGCGTTGGTTCCACCCACAGAAATGGATCACTTCCTCATTCACAAAACCAAGTTCGAGTTGGGTTCCATTGTGCGGCTCCCTCCCTCCAATCCAGTATCATATGCACGCACTTAGTCGTCCCGCTCGGGAGCCATGCGGTGGTCCAGTCGCTTGAATTTGCCCTCCCAGCCGCGCACCACGTCGGCGTACTTCTCGATCAGATCGTTCTTCTCGTTGAGCTCGTTCTCTAGATTCAGAATCTCCAGCTCCAGCTCGGCGCGCTGGTCGAGCGCCAGCGCCGGCGCCGGCGCGGCGGTGCGCAGACACAGCAGCTCGATCTGCTTGGCGTGCAAGAAAAACTCCTCGAGCCGTGCCTCGATCTCGGTGAGGTCGGCGGCGTCCTGCTGCACCGGGTTGAACCGGCAGTGCGGCGGGTACTGGATGGGCGGGCACACGAGCGAGAGGCACTTGGCGAACGACGCGTTCATCTCGGCCAGGCACTGCGCGCCGCTGCGTGTGGTCGAAGACGAAGAAGAAGCAGGAGTAGGGGCGGACGTAGACGTAGACGAGTCGGCGCTGTGGTCCGTGGTGCCGTTGAGTTGGGCAGCGGCTGCGGTGGCGCCGTTCGCAGGGGTCGCTTCCATGGTGGTGTTGTTCTTCTTTTCTTGTGGGTTTGACTGTCGTTTGTTTGAGGGCAAATGAATGGATAAAATATCGTAATAAACGGTAAAGAGTCGAAATATACGACTCAAATTCCGTAAATTGCATCGTACGGGAAAGAGAGAAATAAATATTTGACGAAACGTAGAGGAGTCTTGGCTACATTACATGGACATGTCCATCGAATCGCTGTCGCCGGCGCGGTGATCGCCGTCCTCTTCCTCCTCGTCCTCGTCCTCCTCGTCGTCTCCAGCGAACAGCTCCGGGTCATCAGCATCTTCCTCCTCCTCCTCTTCATCGTCCAGCTCTTCCAGCTCGTCCTCCTCCATATCGTCTTCTTCGTCCACTTCGTCTTCTTCGTCGTCTTCAGCGACGTGGCCGTGGTATCCTCTCGAGGTCTGAACGCCCGAGCCCAGCCGACTGCCTTCCGAGCCCACGGGCGCCACGCCACCGCGCTGCAGACGGTTCGTTGCCGACTGGTTCATGATCATGCTGCTATTGGCGCTACTGATGTTGTTGGTCGCAGCGCTGTTGGCGCTTGCGCGGTGGAAGTTGAGTCCGATGGGCGTTGGCGCCTTGCGGTCCACGAGCGCTCGCACGGTGAGCTCCAGTGCGCGCTCCTCGCGATCTAAATCCTCCAGATCCAGCGCGTACGCCTGTGACTCGGCCACGCGGAAGCTGCTGACGCCGTAGAGGTCACTCAGCGGCGCGATGAACGACGGGAACAGCGGCGCATGCGGCTCCATGGATCTGTCTCCTTTGTTTGACGTTGGCGGCAACTTTTAAAGCTGGGAATGAAATGAATTGTGGACAATTCATTTTTATGCAATTCGGTGATGAAACGATTCAAATGATTCAATCTTGAAAGGTCACAAATGTTGGTTGCAAAACAGATTGCATGAGCATGGCCGATGCAAGTAGTGATGGGGGCGGAATGGGGCTCTCACTCCAGCTGCGGAGAGAGAGCGGAGAGGAATCCAAGTTTGACGACATCAAGGCGCTTCAAGAGGCAGCGATCTCGGTCGAGTTCATTCTTCCCGACGATTCGACCGTGACCTACGAGGTACTGCGTCTTGGAAATTCTCTATCGATACGTCTGATGGACCTATAATATTGAACGATG
Source organism: Pythium dissimile (assembly GCA_023336445.1). Lineage (NCBI taxonomy): Eukaryota > Oomycota > Peronosporomycetes > Pythiales > Pythiaceae > Pythium > Pythium dissimile. The sequence goes on from JAADWZ010000085.1 coordinate 48,340, forward strand.
TTGGCAGTTCAAAAGAGGTCAGACCGTTCAAGTGCTCAAGAGTTTCCTCGAGGATGAATACGAGCTGCCTCGGGCGGATGTTGTACGTGCAATTGAGTACTCTGTGTGTGTCGGCGGAGATGATGGCTAACTGAATTGCTGAAATATGCGATGGCAGTCGCTGTATTTGCAAAACAAGATCATGCTAGATCCATTCTCGCTCACGGACTTTCAAGGTGTTGAGAATGCGAAAAGTATACAGATCAGCGTACGCAGCAATGCCGCTCTGCGCAAGTAAAGTTGGAAAATACAGGTAGCTATTGCTTGTCGCGCGCCGTGAGTGGAACTAAGCACAGCCAGGTTTCCCGATAGATGAGTAGCCTTTCGCGGCTTGCACAATCTCGCGCGAAATCTTTTTCTCTTCTTTCAGCTGCATGAGTTTCTCTCGCTGGCGAGCCTCTTTGATTGCGTCATGTCGCTTCAGTTGTACACGCCGTCGGATTTCGTCTTCCTCACGTTCGCGCAGACGTTCAGCCTGCTCGGCAAGCTTGAACTCTTGTTCAATGATCGAGAGCTTGGACTTTTGGCGGTCTAGGTCAACAATTCGACCTCGCTGGTCTACAAGACCGAGTGTTCCAAGGTGCTTCTGAAGATTGCGACTCTCGAAATGATGACGAAGGTTACGGTCGACAAGCGCGTTATAGTCTGGGAGCTTCTCTTGATGCGCACCGCTCAATGAGAAGCCGCTCTCACGCTGCCGCATAGCCGCTTCGTGCTTCTTGGACGCTGGCTTGCTTGACGAAGGCATGATGACAGTGTGATGGAGAACTCTGAATTCTGGCTTCGACAACTTTTACTGAGACTGGTTAAACAGAAATACCTCGGACCCTTATCAGGGCTATAGATAGGTCATTCGAAATTGCACTCTGCTACATCACGGATCTCCACCCCAGTCAGCGATTGACACGTCAGTTGCCATGAGAAAAGTTGCACCTCCATCTCGCTCCCAAGGCTTCCAACTATTCAGTAGCCGCTCGCTTGTTTCCCATTGAGCTTCGAAACGAAGAACTTCCTGCTTGCTGACGCTCCTTCCATCGCCGTCTTGGACATCAAGTGAGTCGACTGTTTTCTCCATGGCTTCTCTGGATAGATAAACGACGGAGACGCCGCCGTCATCATCATTATTCGACGTGCTTCGGACATACGCAATGGCGGCGGCATCGCAAACGGTCAATCGCGGGTCCCCTTCATCTAAAGTAACCAGTTTGATAACAACACCTTCCACAGACATCACAGGAGCCTGGCTCATCCAGTAGCTCACATCGCTGTCGAGCTGCGCGTCAAGATCTTGAGTGAGATGATCGACCTCGCCATGGTTTGCTTCGTTCAAATATCCAAATTCGTCTTTGTCATCTTGGTTTGGTGTGAAATCCAAAAGGAGAACACTTCGCTCGACATATTTCTTCAAGGCTTGAACTTTGCGAGCAAACGCACGCGATTCATCGGAAGCACCACTGCAGCTGGATACGAGATCGCGGAGTGACTGGGCATCGTCATAAAAATGAGACTTCTTGGATGGAAGTGACACAATTTGAGCGCTCTCCACGAGTTCACAATCGAGGAGTCCGAGCCTCTGGTCGTAGTGTGACACTTCTAGACCTCTGATGCAGAGAACACTTCCTTCGCTCCATACCTTCTTACTCCCTCGCCCAAAAACGCGCTCAAATGCTTTCGGAAGTATCACTGAGTCCTCTGAGAGATCCGATATCGAAGGTTTGTAGATCCGTGTCGAATTTATTCGAAGACTCATCAATCGCCCGGATCTGTCTGTGACAAATACATGGTCGGTAGTAGTAGATGAGCAGGCTTCTGGAGATCGGACTTGTGGCTGTTTCGAATCTTCAGATCGAACTACGACGACGCAGACATCGACTTGCATCTTCTTTTCTTTGGGCATCTCGTTAACATGCTGCTGGTATCTGGCGACCAAATCGTCGATAGACTCGCAGATCCGAGGTTGAGTTGGAATGACCTGAGATGAGTGTTCGACCGATCCAGCAACCTCGATTGAGCTCCCTTTTGTTGTTCCGACTCGTAGGAAGACACCCCGTGTACCGTAGTGGACCTTCCAGTTGACAGATAGACTGGTAACGTGATACGTTCCACCTTCTTTCACTTTCGACATCAGCTCTTCTCGTGGCCGCCATACGGTCAAAACTGCATAGCACTTGACGCTCGGCATGGCTTCGTGGGCGCACTCGACTTCAAGTTTCACAAACGGCACAGGAAGTGGCAAGACTTGCGTGTGATCCGTTGATGAGTCGTCCCCTCCGTCGACTGCACGTTTCTGGCTCTGAAGGTACTCTTGTCGCGCCTGGAGGTACGGTCCCATGTGCTCCTCGCATAGAATTCGCGGTCCAATCGTGAAGTCCTTGGACTGGAGGTGCAGCACTGGTGAAATTCTTGTAACCTTGACACTCACCGACCTGACGATTCCCCCTCCGACTTCCAACGAGCGCATGGGGACGCTCTTAAGAAGCACGAAGTCGTATGGCGCGTCTTTGCTGGATGTATGTACAAGGCTCTCAAGCCCAAGGCGAGTATCTACACTCACAGGTCTTGTGCTGTTGTACTGAAGCTTGAGGTAAGGCCACTTCGATGGTTCGTCTTTCCCGGCCCATAACGGGTTGGTCCACGGCTCTGAGCCAGAAATCGCGCATTCCAACGGGTCGGCACCGTCGCTGACATTCTGGAGTGTTGCACTCCAAGTCACAAGCTTCATGCCAATCAAACGACCCGCCTGATGTTGCTTCCACATTGCTTCGGCTAGGTTGATGTCGGGTGTTCCGTAGACAGCGTGCCACCCGTCCGTCAGAACGATAGCCAGCTTCCAGTGTGGCGGAGGAATGATATCTACGTCCTTTTCTTGTTGCACCGGATACGGCACAACTGCAGCGATGCGGAGCACCATGCACGACGCAGCATTTGCGTCACGATGGAGAATTTTCTTTAGCAATGAGCGCTGCGCAAGAGCAACGTCCCGATGAAAGCGTAAGCACATCTGGTACATAACCTGGCTTTTCGTCAAGTACCTCCCGAAAAGGAAACGAGGAGATCTCAGTTCCATCAGCGCAAGCTTCCAGACGACCCACCGAAAATGGTTTCGAAACCATACCGTCGAGACTGCCGCTTCATCCTGAATCCAGCCTTGTTGCTTCATAAAATCGAACACTTGGGCCATCGATAGACCGCCAGGTTGATCTTTGTGGACGCCCAAGAAGTCGTCATCACTTTCAGAAAATTTGACGCTTGTCGCATTCTCCGCGGTGATTTGCCGCAGTTGCTGAACCCTTGCCTCACACTGAAACGATGCACCATCGGAGACCGACTCTGTCGCCAGCAGTTTGTATGAGATTCGCATAGCTTCCCTAAAAGGCATCGCAACGGCTGCGACTAATTTGCTTGCGTGTACACCAACAGCTTTCGGTGATGCTGCTCGAGTCGGGGTCGCTATGGATTTTGACGGAGGTGTTTTAGACGGGATTGGTGGAAGGAATCCTTTCTTGGTGCTCATACTTTGATGAGTCGACGCCCTTCGTTTGGCGGGAGTCGAGTAGCCCGAATTGACCACAGATAGTTGTTGTGGTGCCTTCCATTTTCCACCAGTGCCTGCACTCTTCGTTCGTACACGTGGATTCGGAATGTTGCTGACATCATCGAGAACTGGCGGTCGTCGTTGCTTCTGATTTGCAATTCCCATACGCTGAATGACTCCACGGCTGACGCTGGCCGATGATGGAGTGCCGGTCGATATAGTTTCTGGTCTTGGTGGCAGACTGTGCCGGCGAGATTTATGGACCATGTGGTCCACAGATGAAGCCGAACCAATTGAACGAAATTTTGGGGGTCGCTGAACGTCTGATGCAAATTCTTCGTCAGCACCTAAACGGTACCTCTTGGCTTTGTCACATTCGTCATCACCGGATTTGTCCTCGCTTCCCTGTGGTCTCTGAGGTGCTGGTAGGACTTCAAGTGCTTGATCTGACATCTTCACCTGATATTCTCGGAGCTTCTCCTTCGAGATCGAAACTCGACCTCCCCCTCCTGTTGTAAAGCCGGACAGCAAAACACCGGTGGAACGGTCTCCTGAAGGTAGTGCTTTCGTTTCGAGGGATCCCGATTCATCCGTGAGGCTAAGCCGACGTTCAAGTATCTTCTCCTCTGAGACTGATGCACGGCTTCCACTGTCAGCCATGAACCCTCCAATGGATTCTTCGTCAGTTGGGATCTTCCCAAGCTCGTGATTCTCGTTGCCTATCAGCTTCTCCTCATATTCCTCGAGTTTTTCCTTCGAAATAAAAACCTTTTTCCCAGCCCCAGTGGTGAAACCAGACAGACTGGTAATGGGCTTGTCGGCACAACTTGGAATCGACGACGTCCAAGACGGAGTTGCAACAGGATCGTCTTCGTTCATCGAACTTTCGTACAGCCTCAGTTGGTCCTGCGAAAGTGATAGCTGCGCTCCATTGCCAGATGTGAAGCCGGCTAGAACAACGTGAGAAATGGAGTCCGCACCGGCACTTTCTCCTTCTAGCTCATCTTCGGCAAACTGGCGGTTGTACACTTGCAGCTTGTCTTGGGATACGTTTATTCTCGATCCTAAACCGGTCTGAAACCCGGTCTGAATCTTGGGCGTCTTCACAGCGGGAAGTTGATTTCTGACAGAAAACGAGCAGCCTGATTCATCGAGTGCGATCACAGCTGCACGATTATCCGCCTTCCCGAGTGCGCTATACCCGCTGGCGTTGTCCATAGATGCGGTCGCACCAGGTTCATCTTCACCAAACAACCGATTTTCCATCTCTTTCAGACGTTCTTCCGTGATTGCGACAGTCCGTCCGGAAGCAGTCTGAAAGCCGGATGCCACTGTCGAGCCTCGCCCCACGCTGCTGAGACCACCTGCTTGTCTTGGCGTTGGAACGCGGGATGGCCGGATTTGATCTTGGACTTCTGGACAACGCTGTTCGTCCGAGAAAATTGAGTGCTCGTATTTTGACAATCGTGCTTTAGACACCGTGAGCTTTCCTCCAGGTCCGGGTTGAAAATTTGTCACCGTCTGAGCCACCACAGCAAGCCCCGTCGTTGAGTTGCCGGGCAGATCTAGCCAGCTTTCGCCTGGTGGACTTCGGGAGGACGGATTCAAGTGGAATTGATCGGAAAAATGCAGCGAAGCATCAGTTGGAGTGTACCCGGGATAAGAGCCTTCGTCATCAAACAATAACGACGAGTACTTGCGCAAGGAATCAGCGGACAGCTGAATCTTTTCGCCCGTTCCCGTTTTAAATCCGCACGGCGCATCGCCACCTGAACCATCGTTGATGCTCGAAAACGAACGTCTTCGCGGATCGATAAATGGGCTGTAATCTCTCTCGAGCGGTGGATTTGGACTTGATGTGCTCTTTGCCGCTGCTGCTGCCGTTATGGGTGAGGAGGACTCTGTTCCTGACGATATTGACAACAAAATAGCTGCATCATCAGAGAGAGATTTCACCTCAAACTCTCGAAGTCGCTTGCGAGAGATCACAACTTGGTGACCAGACCCAGTGGAAAATCCTGATACCACGAAACCGTCGTCAGTGGCTGCTTGTGCAGCGTCACTGGTTGTCCTTGACCCGGCACATGCGAGTGGCCTCGACTGGCTAAACACGCTATTTTCCTGGTCACCTACTAGAGGCATCGGCGCCGGGGTCTGGAGAGAACTTTCTGGTAGCTGGACAGCAACTGAAACATTCTTTCGCGCGCCAGGTATCGGCAAGTCGGCGGCGGTTTGATCTGGTCTGCGTTCGTGTACTTCAGCTAGAGTCTGTTCATGCGTGATGCCTTGCGCGAGGACCTCATGCGAGGCGGTGCTAATGTCATCTCCATCTTCCAACGTAAGCTTCTGCATCACACCTAGATCCTGTGTCTGCGTTGGATGTGTTTCATAGGACGGTGGCGGTTGCGGTGGCGCATCTCGGTCTTGACTGGCTTCACCCCCGGCGACCACGCGCCGTCGCTTCCTCCGTCTTGACTGCGTCGACGCAAGTTGGGAGCTGTCGGACAGTTGGCTGAATTCCACTTGGCTGTTGATTGTGCTTTTTTTTCGCCGACGAGTCATCGGCAGCTCTTCCACACATAGCCGCGCGACCGCGGGGTCTTCAAGACTCCAAATCGTCATCGCCGTGTCGAACTCCTGCTCGAAAACCTCCAGCTGGGCCGTCCACAGACCATTCGATGCGCCGTTAGCGGACATTATCGAGTGCGTAAGAGCGCCCGCTTCCATTTGGTATGGCTTGGTGGTCGATGGGTTTTACACCGGTCGTTTAGTCGAGCCGACGATGCTGCTTGGTTTCCCTTGTTCAGTGTCAATTTTTGCTCCCACGTAGAATTCGACGCATTCGAATGAGCCACGGAGAAACCTGCGCCAAAATGCCCGTGCCCCACCATCACTCATGGAATCAACATGCAAGCAACATTAAAAACGTAATTGGTGTGGACTACGCTATTTTTTAAATGTTGCGGGAAGGTCGCACGAGTGTCTGTTTGGGTGGTGCATTGGTGGGGACAGTGAAGCGAGCGGTTCACAGACCAGCTCCTAAACAAGCGAGAAACATGCCGTGGCAGATTGTTCCAGGTCTCGCGGTAATCTCCGTCGCCTTCACCCTCATGGGTGTCGGTTTCGGCGCGGTTAACAAGTCGCAGTTCCGTAAGGAGCACCAGGTGCGCGCTCCCTCGTCTAACCAACAGGGTTTCTTATTGAATGAGAGCGTTTATCTAAACACTCGCGGCGGCTGGTGCTTTTGTGGATGAATGCGCGCAGGCCAAGATTCATTTGCTGACGGACTGGGACCGATGGATGGATGACCGCGACCGCAAGATATATGCGAAAGCAGCGGCTGCAGAAGCTGCGTTGAAACAGTAGCGCTGAAGGCGGCGCGTGGACGGGGAAAGAAGAGGGACCGCATTGGCCAAGTGTCGGGCGAGTGTCCGAGCCTCAAAGATGCCAGCATCGCCACGATCCCAGTTTGTACTCACCCACGGTTGGCGATGCTATCCGAAGATTGGTAAAGAAACAAGTATACCGTTATTATGCGATCAACGCTTCTCGCCAATCAGAACTTGGACTCAACACCCAAGCTTGCTGAATTTGTTAGTGTCGTCGGCGTTCACTGGCATGCAGTTAGGGGATCGCTAATATTCCCCTATGACCCATACACGTCATACACATCTGCTCCTGGTGAGCTACGATACTTCTTACGCAGTTTCAGGACACTGCACATCGGTTTACCCTGGAACTCATCCTCTCGTCACAGTTTGTTAGCTAACGAGATTACTCCGGACGCTTCCGCTGCCCATGCAGATAAGCTCGCTTGAACGCCAAGCAATGCGGTACTTCAAACCATGAGGTTGCATTCAGTGACAGAGTTCGTGATTGACGATTCCGCGTCGTGGACATGAGAGTTGTTGAAGTAGTCAAGCAGCATACCTGAAGGCACACGCTGCCGTACTGATTGAGCTCGTGAATCTCAGCTTCTTGACGCGAAAGTTGCATGTGATCTGCTTGAAGATGCTGGACAGATATCTTTTGACCTACTGCGTAGTATTACAATAACGAAATGCACTCGAGTTCCAAGTCTAACCCTGGCACGCACTTGGCCCATATCGAGTGAACAATGCATGCGATCAATGCGGACAAATATTGAATCGAGATGATCATAAGTTTATATCCAGATACCGAACTCCTCTCCTCCTCCCTCTCTCTGCTATCCCACGCAGCCGCAGTTTCGGTCAACCAAGCGACTGCGGGGGGTGACCTATTGAAACTAGTAACTAGCGAAGTCCCGCCCCTTGCAACGATACATATCCTCTTCTCTCTCTCTCCTTCCTTCTCAGCCCTTGAATCTTCTTCCCGTCTGTAGCTGTCAGCAGTCTCTCTTGCAAGATCCTGCTTCACTTGCCACCTCCACATCAAGCGCTTGAAACACATGCAAAAAGCGTCGTGCGCTTAGGCCGAGACCGGCGGGTTGGTGCAGTTACGCGCCCAGTGGCCGGTGCCGCCGCACTGAAAGCACTTCTCGGTCGAGGCGCCAGTGTCCTCCGGGCAGTCGCGACGGAGGTGGCCCGACTGGCCACAGCCGTGGCACTTGCGGCTCTCACGCACATCGTCCGGGCAGTCGCGGCGAAGGTGGCCCGTGTTGCCGCAGTTGTGGCACTTCGGCGGCTGGACCTCCTCCGGGCAGTCGCGGCGCAAGTGGCCGACGTTGCCGCAGTTGTGGCAGGCTCGGCCACCGCTGCTGAAGCCGCCAACGTTCGATGGGCAGTCGCGCTTCAAGTGGCCGGTCTTTCCGCAGCCGAAGCACGCGCCGCCGCTGAAGCCACCGTCGGCGGGGGCCTCCGGGCAGTCGCGGCGGAGGTGACCAGTGTTGCCACAGTTGTGGCACTTGCGGCTATCAGAGGCGTCCATGGTGTTCTTGTGTCTGTGAAATAGATCCACGCCGCGTCAGTGTACCATTCTCAGCAGCAGCTTCAGCGAGGCGGGGTGCCAGGGATGATCTCACCTTGAGGGCTATTTCTCACGAGTGACCTGCGAAGTCCCCCTGGGTGGTCATGAGCTTCGCGGAAAAGTTGGGACTGGGATCGCGAGGTTTTACCCGAGTAAAACCTCGGGAAGAGACAGAAAGAGACAGAGACACCGAGCCCAGTGTGGCAGGAGAGGCGACGATGTGGTGTGTACTGGCGGATTGGCAAGAACGGCGGAGTGAACACGAACCGGGAGGGACGACGAGGTTTGAGGTGTTGCGAGACGAACGAGACAGAGAGAGATCAAGCTAATGAAGGATTCCCTTCCCTTCCCAGTCAGGCCACTAGACCTCTACGCCTTGCGCGAGTTCAAAGTGAGTCCACCGTAACAACTGGCGCTAGAGAGCGAGACCTGGAGCTGAGTCCATCCCTCCATCACGAGACGAGTCACTCCTCCTTGGATGTTGGCTCGAACTCGCGTCTTGACTCAAGACGTCAGCTCCACCCAATCCGGTCCTTCGATTTTCGCAAGAAAAGCAAAGAACCTCCGAAATCACCCTGGAATGGGTTATTCCTAGTTCAACTTGGGTGATTGGGTGGTTAAGCGCGACATGGCTACACTTAGCCCATTGGCGACGAGGAGCATGCTGCACGCGAGGATCGCGGACGACACTGCGGGCCACACGACGAGGTAGCGGAGTGTGTCACACATCCACGCGCGCAGAGGAGACCCGCTTGGCGCGATGCAGTCGGCGAGCTGGATTTTAGAGGCTGGATCGCGACCGAAGTGGTGGCTCACGAATTGCGCAATGCTGGGGTTGCCATGCTCCAGCGCGGGAATCCAGTCGCGGCTGGAATGGCAGGTTGATTTTCAGGGCCACGTCAACATCTCCTGGTTTGTACAGGAACGGCTACTCCTTCTACGATACACCACCATCGTCTGTGCCTTCGAGGATAACTCTGGTCTGGACACCACTGCAAAGTGTCTGCCGTTGAGCTCGTACGTTCCAACACCGGTCATCACGCGGAAGAGCCCGTAGGCGCTTGTCACTCGCCAGTGCGAGGTCGTGTGATACGCTTCATAGAAGAACAACGGCAATGATTGCTGGAGCGGTCGGTCGAGAGTGGCCAACGTCAGCGCGCTCGAGCTAAATACTACTCCCGCGATGAAAAGCGACCACATGAGGTAGACGCTGCTGATGACTCGACGAGAAACTGGCGCACCTTGCGAGTAGATAGGGATCCACGCCTTTACAACTGCCACGCTGACGATGCCACGACGGTTACACCTGCACTGACGATACACGGCCGTAGCACACGAGCGATCCAGCTTGTGTCTCTTCTACGGTTGGAAGAAATCGGATCCAATACGACGCGAACATGTCCTCCCACGAAGTTTCTTCAGCGTTCTCCAACGACGCTTGAGAGCCTAAGACGAAGACTGCTTGGAGAGTGTACACACAGTATACAGTCGCCAGCAGTATCGACACCCCTACAATCCGTGTGTCAAGCTGGACAGCAAGCCACGCCGACTCGATCTTCTCGAAGACATGCCCGATGAGACTAACCGCCGTTGCTCTCTTCTGTGGAATGTATCTCGCGACCTGGACCTTGATATCGAACAATGTAGCCACCATGGCGATGGTGAGTAGGTTGAAGAAGTTGTAGTTGCCGGTGAGGATGATCATCAACTGGAGCAAAATCTGCACGACTGCACTCAATTTACGCGACGGTCGTGACGGTGTCAAGATAAAGAACGTCAAAGGACCTTCTAACAGAAGTGTAGCTGCGACACCAACCCGAAGAAAGATAGGCTGCACATGACAATTTAAACCGCTGGTTAAGAATTGTGAAAATACTGTGGCGATCGAAAACTTACCGGCAATTGATGCGCTTACCAGCTCAGCGGAAGCGGCAGCGGTTGGGTCGCAAAGTGGTACTTAAGCGCTGTGAGGCCGAGCCACGTTGGACATTTGGATTGGATCTTAACGGCGCCCGACATGAACATGAACTTGAAAAAGAGGAACCGCAGTGTCCACACCACGGATATCGGTGACTCAAACGTACCGACACCGGTGTGCTACCACGGCGCGACCCAGATTGTCAAGAAGCCAACTTCAAGCAGAAATGAGCCCACTGGAACTGCATGAACGTCTGGCCACATTGCACAATCGATAGATAGCTGAACCAGACCAGCGCCAGTGGTCGAGTTGTGCGCCATTTCGTGTTGTACATCACGAGAAGCGACACCGTCAAACCACCGATTGGGAGAACCTGCATAGTGAAGCTGGGCGACCATTGTAGCTCTTCGTGGAGCCACACAGCGGTCGGATATATGGCAATACGAGCTAGCGGCGACGCTCTCTGAAGCTGTTCATTGCGCTGCTTGAGTCGATGAAGGAAGACGTCGACTGGCTCGAGACCATCTCTATCACCAGTGATTCGTTGTGAGTCAGTGTATGTTCAGTTGCTAAAACTTCAAACAAAATTCCCAATGCACGTACTCGCCGTATAATACGATGATCTGCTGGGCGATTGACGCGAACGCGGCGGCGTAGATCGCGGCAATCGCGCGAACGAACGTGTCGCGTGGGAAGTCGAGCTTGGAGCGATGTTCTAGTGGCTCTCGACTGGTCATCGACCGGCAGTGGGTGGTTTGCAGCAGGAGGCACTTGACTTTGCGTGTGGTGTGAATGGCGTGTCCGACGGCGACGCCGTCGTCGGCGAAGATCCGGATAATGTGGACCACACTCACTTAGTGTGGACCACATCTAGTGTAATCTGAAAGTCTCATTCTGTCTCTGACAGTGCTTCGATGAAACTGTGACAGCAGTGGTTTCGTCGCCATAGCCGCGCCCCATGCAGCACAAACACCACGACCCGCGAGTTGTGAACCCACGTCGAACTCGTCACCAAAACGACAGACATCTCATGGCACGGTTTTTCCAAGCAACATCCCTTATTTCCTGCAATGCAGGCAGCCCAGTTCATGAGCCACACGACAAACCGAAAAACCCGGATGCATCAGCCGCACTACGCAGCTGCTTGGGGAAGAGGATCTCTCCTCTATGCATGCGCACCGGCTCGCGGGGAAGCCATCTTGTTGTGCTCCTCCCATGTCTTCTGTATTGTGCAAACACTCTCCTATTTCTTCTCTGCTGCATTGTGCACCAAATTCGCGCTCTAAGATTTTGGTGCTTTGACAGCTCTCCTTTATTTCACTATCTCACAGATGACGCGGCTGCATTGACACCACCACTCGATCCGGCTCGTCGGATAGGCAAAACCTCAGATTTCAGTGGCGACCTGCTCACTCAGTGGGTTACTGAGCGTTTGGTTGAGTGGGCTTCTGGTCCAAGCATGCGAGCCGGTGTGGGCCAGCCAAGCTCAATTTTGCTTGTGTATGACGCGCACGTTGAAGTTGCCAAATTGTTTAAAACATCTCGTCTTGCAAAATGAACATGTTCGCAACCATTTTGGTGAAGTTTCTCTTGTTTGTGGACTGTTGAAAACGATGATTCGGCAGGGGACTTGTATTTGGGTGTGGTTAGGCTTGAACTTCATTGACCGTTTCGATTCTTCCTGCGTGACGCGGCAGGTTCATTCTAAGGCTTTGTGACGAGGCAGCGTCATTCATTGGATGGTCGTTTCTCAAAATCAACCAATCATAGTAGTTCGACTCTGAATTGGGCTCTTCTCTTGTGCCAACAACACCTCAACCGGATCTCTTTTGCCGTTGACGACCAGGTAGTCACGGTGCGTCCACAACACACCCGCTCATCAAGCCAATAGATCCTTCATCTGTAGCGTCGCTCGTCCGTGCCACTCGTCGCCGCCCCCCAATGCAAACGAACTTCTGGTCGACATAGTGCAATTTGCCTACCACCACCCAGAGCTTCTTCACTTCTCCGCTCCCCCCCTCCCACGCCCTCAAGATGTTCACCACTGCTCTGCGTGCGTCGCTGCGTGTGCAGCGCCAGAGCGTGCTGGCCTCGGCCGCGCGCTTCGGCTCGCCGATGCGGGCCAAGCAGGCGCTCTTCTCCACGAGTGCTTCGTCGCTCGGCCTCGAGAAGTTCGGTATCACCAACCCGAAGACCAAGGTCTTCCAGAACCTGAGCTACGACGACATCGCCACCCACGAGGAGGCCAATAAGGAAGGCCAGTTCCTCAAGAACGGCACCTACACGATTGACACGGGCAAGTTCACGGGCCGCTCGCCCAAGGACAAGTACATTGTCGACCAGTCGCCGTCGAGCGAGAACATTTGGTGGGGCGACATCAACCAGCCCATCAAGTCGGAGGTGTTTGATGCACTGTACGACAAGGTCACTGGCCACTACGCCAAGGCCGAGAAGGTCTACGTGTTTGACGGCTACTGCGGCGCCAACGCCAACTCGCGCAAGAAGGTGCGCTTCATCACGGAGCTCGCGTGGCAGCATCACTTCGTCACCAACATGTTCATCCGCCCGCAAACCAAGGAGGAGATTGAGAACTTTGAGCCGGACTTCACCATTGTCAACGCCTGCCGCGTGACCAACGAGGACTACAAGAAGCACGGCCTCAACTCGGAGGTGTTTGTTGGCTTCAACATTGAGAAGAACGTGGCGGTCATTGGCGGCACGTGGTACGGTGGTGAGATGAAGAAGGGCATCTTCTCCATGATGAACTACTGGCTGCCGCTCGAGGGCATCATGGCGATGCACTGCTCGGCCAATAAGGGCAAGAACGGCGACACGGCGCTCTTCTTCGGTCTCTCGGGCACGGGCAAGACCACGCTCTCGGCGGACCCGCACCGCTACCTCATCGGTGACGACGAGCACGGCTGGGACGACGAAGGCATCTTCAACTTCGAGGGCGGCTGCTATGCCAAGACCATCAACCTCAGCCGCGAGAACGAGCCGGACATCTACGAAGCCATCAAGCGCGATGCGCTGCTGGAGAACACGTTTGTGACCGAGGACAACGAGCCGGACTATTACAACACGTCCAAGACCGAGAACGGCCGTGTGTCGTACCCGATCTACCACATCCCGAACTTCGAGCCGACTTCGAGCGGTGGTCACCCGAGCAACATTGTGTTCCTCACGTGCGACGCCTACGGTGTCTTGCCGCCAGTGTCCAAGCTGACCGATGGTCAGGCCATGTACCACTTCCTCTCGGGCTACACCGCCAAGGTCGCTGGTACCGAGCGCGGTGTGACCGAGCCCACGGCCACCTTCAGCGCTTGCTTTGGCGCGGCCTTCCTGCCGCTGCACCCGACCAAGTACGCCGATTTGCTGCAGCAGAAGCTGCAAAAGCACAAGACCGCGGTCTACCTCGTCAACACCGGCTGGACCGGCGGCGGCTACGGCGTCGGCAAGCGCATGAGCATCAAGGACACGCGCGCCTGCATTGACGCGATCCTCGACGGCTCGATCAAAGAGTCCAAGTTCAACAAGGACCCGATCTTTGGCTTTGACGTGCCAATCCAGCTTGGCGCTGTGCCGAAGAACGTGCTGAACCCGCGCGAGGCCTGGAGCGACAAGTCCAAGTACGACGCCACTGCCACCAAGCTTGCGCAGATGTTCCAGAAGAACTTCTCCAAGTACGTGTCCAAGGAGCACACGGACTACTCGAGCTTTGGCCCCAAGCTGTAAGCTCGAGGCTGCGATAGAATGCGTCTCGGCGCGAATATCGGAAGCGCCGATCGACCCCTGATCGTGTCCCCACCTCTGGAAGGCGCAGGCGTGCGTTCCCCGCCTCGCTCTATGTATGCTCTGCCACCTCTCATACTCCCGCAAAGAAAACAAGAAAACATGGATCATGTAATTATCATAGAGCTCTCCATTTCGACCATGAACCCATTCTATTCGTCTACAACCTGTGTCTCCTCTAACAACCTTGCACACAGTACGTCCGCAATAGAAAATGTGGCCCACACCACCATACTTCGACGACGGTTCGATCTTGGTTGCGGACAAAAATGGCACACACATCGTAGCCACCTCGCTTCCTTGCTCGCCACCATCAAGCCATTCTGGTCTACATAGACAAACACGTTTTACGTTCAACCATGGGTCTATTCAAGCAGCTGGCGACTGCGCTGGGCATGAAGAAGACCGAGGTGCGCATCCTCGTTGTCGGGCTGGATAACAGCGGCAAGACAACGCTGGTGAACCACCTCAAGCCCAAGAAAAGCCAGGCACGCGAGGTGGTGCCCACGATCGGCTTCCAGGTAGAGGAGTTCACCAAGTCGAACCTCAACTTCACGGTGTTCGACATGTCGGGCCAGAGCCGGTACCGCAGTCTCTGGGAGAACTACTACAGCGACGTCCAGGCGATCATCTACGTGCTCGACTCGACCGATACGATCCGCATGTGCGTCGCCAAGGTACATATCAGCATTTTGTGTGTGGTTGGTTCTTTGCGGTCGCGGAGCAATTTTTTTTTCTGATGGAGAGATGGTGACGGTAGGATGAGCTGGAGCAGCTCATTGAGCACAAACAGCTTGCTGGCAAGAAGATCCCGATCCTGTTCTTTGCCAATAAGATGGACATGGCCCACGCGCTCACGCCCGTCGAGTGCATGGAGCAGTTGGAGCTAGACAAGCTGCCGGGCAAGACCTGGCACATCACGTACGTAATTTTACGGGAATTGAGCTAAGATTTATTTGATGTTACCGGTGATGGAATTACGTGCAGAGCGAGCAATGCCATCACGGGCCGTGGCGTGGAGGAAGGCGTCGCGTGGCTCGCCGAGCAGTTCGCCAAGGTCAAATCGCGCAAGTAGCGCATTAAAGAGATGGTAAACATCGCTCGATTCCCAACTATGAATAAAAGATAAACCGAGAAGAGTCGGTGTTTGGACCGCTCCTTATATTTTACAATAGAATGAGCGGAAGAAGAAGAAAGAAAAAAATATACAAAAAAGCTGTGTCATCCTCAAAGCATGGGTAATCTGTCTCTCACATTCCGAGCTCGGTGGGTACAACTCCTGGCTGCTTGGGGTCGCTGGTCGAGTTGTTCGCCTTCGGCACGGGCAGGAAGAGCTTGAACTCGGGCGGGAGCTCCTCTTCCGAGTAGAGTCGGTCCGAAAAGTAAATGCGGCGGATGCGGCAATTCGCATGGATCTGCACACGCAGCGTCTCGATGTAGTTGGTGCCGTACGCGCGCCGCGTAAAGTCGGACAAGTTGAACTGGATCTGGTTCCAGCCTTCGTCTAACCGCATGGGCATGGTGCAGATGAACGGCTTGACCCGTGTCGAGCTCTGGTAGTTCGACGCGCGGAAGCGCCGGCGCACATTCTTGTCGTCCAGCACTTGCACTTCAAACGTAAAGTACTTCTTCAAGTTCTTGACGATCATCACCAGGAACGGCAGCTTGATGCCAAGCGTCTTGGCCGGCTGCGCCGGGCACGTGATGAAATTCGTGCTCACGTTGGTGCCCATGATCTCGAGCACCGAGGACTGGATGTCCTGGTCCGTAATGCGCTTGATGTGCCCATTGCGCACCTGCTTGTCCCAGATTTGCAGTGGCTTGCTCCTATTGTCTCCCATAACCACGTCAGGAGCTAGTGCTAGGACAAATAGATGGATAGATAGACGCCTACCCGATGCTGTAGAGAATGGACAGGAAGCCCGACTGGAATGTGTTCTTGAACATGCCGCTCGCTCCGCTGTGGAGCCGCGAGGACCGGAACGCGAATGCAAGTGCTCGGTCGTTGGGAGCCAAGCCGTCGCGACTCTTTGTGGGGCAAGCAGTCTCGCTATCTATGGGTGGGCAGCTACCGAGCCGTTTCTTCGTAGGCGGATATTTTTGAGTGTTTGGCGTGTCGCTTCATGAGTTACCCCATCAATCGGATATGGAAGAATATAGCCATCGAATTTGGAAAGTTCTACGGGAAGCTGTGTATCCATGTAGTTTATTTCTTTCACCATGGGTATTTTTGTAGACACTATCGAACATAAACGGGGCGACACTCTGCGACCCTTCACTCTATGCCTGCAGCGCGGCGGCGCGGTCGCCCGTCTGTTGAGCAACAGGATCTTGCCTTGGTGGGCATCGCCGTAGCCAGTTCCTTCACCATATACTTAACAAGCTCTACGTATCCGAGATTGCTCGCGTACTCCACCGCGGAGCATGTCACTGTCTCCACAGTCGCTCTCTCCACATCCGCTTCGATCGCTGCCTGCATTGAGTCCAGGTCCTCATCCATGAGCTCGCACAGTTCTTGACACTCATCCCACATCGCCCTGGCATTCATCGATGATGCATACGTACGCAAAGTCATCCGCTGATTCGGCCAGCGCCACATTCACCGCCGCCGCCTTGTCAAAACGCGGTGGGTCTGCATTTGAGCTGCCAGCCAATCGCCCACTGCGGTATGGCCCAGCCTGTACGCGTATTCCGCGGCACAAATCTTCTCACGATCGGTCGTTTGTGAAACGACTTGGATGGTGGTTGCTGCGTTGATGTCGGGTGATGCGTCCGGTCGGATGGTGGTGAGAGTTGCTTGGAAGGCAGAGATGTCGCCCTCACTGGACACAACAGCCGGGTGGTACGGGAATTGGGCTGGGTTTATAGTCGCAAGGGCAGTAGACTGTTCCAACGCAACTTTCTCATCGGAAGCAGTCTGTTCTGTGGTGGCACTCGCCAATGAAGGAATCTTCTCTGTCTTGGAGCTTGTGGTTGGAGCACAAACAGCCTCAGTAGACGAAGGCTCGGTGACGGATTCAACAGATACCTGCCTCGGCGATGTGGCTGTGGACGTCGTTGATATTTTGAACAACTCACCGCTCGGCGATGCGCCATCACGTTCAGAATCCACCAGCAAAGAGATCTTGCTCTCATCCTTGAAACCCATCAAGATCGATCTGCCTCGTCGCATAGGTGGCATGGATTTGCTCACAACTACTTCGGTCGTCAGCTCCATTTGAGTCGGGTCTTCGATCTCCAGCAGCAGTGCCCGCACGGCCGTTTCTTCTTGGTCGAACGACAGCGCAAGCGCGTCCATCTGGTTCAGATCAAGGCTGTCAATGTCTAGCAAGAGCCCGTGCTGGACACAATCGGCGATGATCTCCGGGTACTGGATCGCAATCTCTTCACGCAGCAAAGCCTAAACTGGTCCACGGGGATCGCATACTTTTCGAGTGGGTCCTGGATCTCTTCCGTGAGAAAGTCGCCGGCTTGGCGTGCGAGAAACTCGGCGATTTTGTCCTCGCCGTAGAGGTGTGCCACGAGCTCGATCGGTTTGGCAAAGTCCACCACCGCATCCGAGATCTCTTTCAGTGCTGGACCTAAGATGAAGCCACCCACTGAGGTGACGATGCCACAGACCATCTTGGTGCGCTTGTTCTTTTCTTCCTGCTCGAGACGACTCACGTACGCCCTGCGGAAACTCGATAGCTAGGAAGTCGCTTCGAGTTAGGAGTCCATGCTTCTCACAGTGCTCGAGCGCCATCCTGAAAAACACACAGGCGTTGTCGTCCTACGTGAGCGTGCCGGCCACGACCTGGGTCAGCGCTGCTTTGACCGCAGCCTCTGATGAGCCACATGGTCACAGAGCGTTGTGGCCGTGAGGAAGAGATTCAGGTCGTACACCGACGAGATCAACGGCACGAGAGCCATCAGCTCCGCATTGGTTGGTGCACTTTCTCGCGGTTGAAGCAGCTCAAAGCATCGAGGTGATACTGTTGGCTAGCGAGATAGAGCTGCAGAACGTCCCGCAAATCCGACGATTTTGCCACGCTCATCGGGGACTTGCCGCTGCTGTCCACCGTGGCAACGGTCGCTCCGTGCTGAAACAGCAAGTGGACGATCGCGAGGTCATCGCGCTCGGTCGCGACGAGCAGGTCGGACTCTCCGTTGCTGTTGGAGGTGTCGACGTTCGCTCCAGCGTTCAACGGCATGGCACTGGCGTGGGCATCGCCGTGGGCGACGGCCAGCCACAATGGCGTCTCGCCCTCGAAGTTGGGAATATTGATATCGAGCGTACCGCTGGCGAGAAGCAACGCCAGAACTGGCGCCTTGGATACGTCTTGGTCGCTCTTGGTCTCGGTCTTGGTGTCAGCAGCTACAGCTTGGGCACTCAGTTCCTCCCCAAGCTCCACAGCAACTTGGATCGCCGACCAGACCCGCGAGTCCACAGCATGAGCATCAATCTGATCGTCGCTCAGAAGAAACTCGGCCTGATCTTCGCTCCCACAGGCCACGGCGTACAGCCAAATACCGCGTCCGTCGTTCGATATGTTTGTAACACTCGCACCACGATCCAACAGCTCGCGCACGACCTCAAGACTTCCTCGCAACACGACGACGTCAACCACTGAACGCCCTTGGTCGTCGATCACTCCGATGGCGGCCCCTTGGTCCAGCAACAGTCGAATCGCTTCCAATTTCCCGCTCGCGCACGCACTATGGAGCGCCGTGGCTCCGTCATCATCGCGAATAGACGCACGGGCGCCTTGATCGAGCAGATACTGGAGGATTTTGACTTGACCTCGCCGAGCTGCCAAATGAAGCAGTGTGCGGCCGAGCGAGCCTCGTTGGCTGACTTGAGCAGGATCCAGGAGCTGTTGCACGGTCTTGATGTAGCCATGTTCCACGGCCAGGAACACGTCCGTCGTGCACGTGTCGTATTCTTCGAATACTTCGATGACTGCTTCACGGTTCCGCTCTTGCGCGGCCACGCGCGCGGTCTTGCCCTCTCTGTCGAGGATGGTAGAACCCGCGTCAAACTGGAGCAGGAACCGCACGACGTCCACAAGGTTCCTGGACGAGACGTATCGGAGCGCTGTCTCCCCACCCGAGTCCACCGCGTCGATGCGTGCACCGCTCACCAGCAAGTGCTCCATCACGTGAGTGAACCCTCCCCATGTCGCCATGTCCCATGCCGTGTATCCGTCTTGGTTCGCGTGGTGGATATCCGCTCCAGCGGCGAGCAACACTTGAACGACCTCTGCGTGTTCCTTCATAGCCGCAAGCATCAGCGCTGTGCTGGCATTCTCGTTGACGTGGTCGAGGCTCGCGCCGACAGCGAGCAGCTTCTTGACACCTTCCATGCTGCCGGCCCTCGATGCCTGCAGCAGCGCTGTATTCCCGCTCTTGCTGGCGTAATCCACGGTCGCGTTTGCACGAAGCAAGGCCTCGATCAAGCGAGTGTTTCCCGCCGTGGACGCCGAGATCAGCGCGGTGACCTCGTTCGCGGTCTCCCAGTTGGGGTCGGCGCCTGCCTCAAGCAACACTTCAGCGATGGCTGTGTGGCCTTTCTACGCAGCTGAAGTCAGCGCTGCGCTGCCCTTCTCATTGGTGTGGTTGAAGTTTGCACCGAAGGCCAGCAGTTTCTTGACAACGCCCACAAAGCCGTCTCTCGATGCCACCATCAGCGCCGTACTTCCACTCTCGTTGGCGAAATCCACTGTCGCCCCCGCCTAGAGCAGCAACTCAACCAACAAGTCTTGCCCGTCGTGGAGGCCTAGAGGAGAGCAGTGTCTCCGTCCGCCGCGGTCGACTTGACCACGGCGGACAGAGACACCTTCTCCCCGTCCTGGCGCCAGCCGCTAGGAGCACTTGCACGGTCTCGCTGCAGCCATTGTACGCCGCTAAATCCAGTGCCGTGTCCCCTTCGCCGTCGAGGAGATCAATCGTGGCACCCGCTGCGAGCAGCTGCTGGACCACGCGCGTGTGGCCTTCCATCGTAGCGCAAACGAGTGCAACTTCTCCATTCCGTCTGCCTGGTCAACTGGAGCTCCCTGTGCCAAAAGTGCCGCGACGGCGTCGACGTAGCCGTCGGTGGCGGCGCCTACGAGAGGTGACTGCTTGGTCTTGTCCATCGTGGGTTGCGAACTTGATGCGAAATGAACGACCTGGCTCTGGCCTGTGCGTGGAGGAAGCAGAATGCATGTACCACTCGAGGTCAATCCGTCACAGCGCTGGTGGATTCACGAGCGATACATCCACCCGACAGCAAATGTGCTCGATGAATCACCAGTGAGATATCACTACCAGCATTGGTGGGAATGTGCTCATAGTCACTCAAACGGGGTGAACTGATCTGCACTTCTTTCAAACGTACTAGCATAAGATGGTTCGACCTAATCGTTGGTGATTGGGTGTTGCTCCAGTGGTGCTCTGATAACCTTTTGATGGTTTGATGAGCGCACCACTGTGTGAAAATGGCATTGCTGGTGGAGAGATTTGCAAGCGAATCGCGCGACTGTGACCCAACCACGCGCTCCGAGTCGCAGAATTGCAGACGAGCGCAACGTGTGCTCTTCAGAGATCACGTCGGTGTGCCTGGTGGCTCTCAAATCGCTCTAGAAGCCGAGAACGAGCGCGGTCGCGCCCATGCCTCAAATGGTGAAATCGGTGACGATTCCGAGAGCGATTTCGAGCCTTCCGATCCTGAATCCAGCGACTCCAGCGAAGCGGAGGATGAGCAAGCCATTCTCCGACCGATTGATCGAAAGCGCAAGCGAAACACACCGCGAATCGAGCCCAAACGGTTCTGCTGCTCGCAGTGTCGCGTCACCTTCACGACCCCACAAGACCTCGCGGTCCACGACTCGCTGACACACCCATTTGTGTGCGACATCGAAGGCTGCGGCCGCAGCTTCGCGCTAGAATCCGTCGCGATCCACCACGTCGAGGTCTGGCATCAAGGTACGCTACGCCACCCTCCATCTCCATTGTAAGTTGACCAAACTTAACCATCTCGATCGCTAGTCCCTGAAGAAGGCCGCCTCTGCTGTGGAGACTGCGACTTGTGCTTCATCACACGCCACGACCTTGCTCTTCACCAGCAGCAGTCCCACCATCAACACATCGAGCAAGAAAAACGAGAGAGATCCAAGCTCAAGCTATTTGTATGCGACGCTGTGTACGCATCCTCGTGTGGCCGCCGCTACAAGAAGAAGGACAAGTTGATCCAGCACATCAAGCGCCACCACAAGCCAAGCGAGGACGGTACCTCGTTCGAGTGCGATCGCTGTGACGCCGCGTTTGTGACGCGCCACGAGCGGGCGGTTCACAACCAGACAGCGCACCCAGGTCGATCGAGCCACCCGCCGACACCGAGCTTTGTGTGTGAGATTATTGGTTGCGGCAAGTCGTACTCCAAGCGCGAGCACCTCAAGCGCCACGTGCTTGCGACCCACGACGCGCCGCAAGAAAAGCCGTTCGGGTGTTCGTTGTGCGGCGTGCGATTCGTGTACAAGCACGCGCTTGCTCGCCACCACCTCAACTGTCATACGACTGACGCCGAGAAGCCCTATGCCTGTTCGGTCTGTCTACTCGCGTTCAAGAAGAAGAGTCTGCTGCAGGCCCATTCGTTCGTCCACACGGGGGTGCTCCCGTTCGAGTGCGAGGACTGCGGACAACGATTCCTCAAGCGGTTCCAGCTCGTGCGCCATGAGCGCAAACACGCCAGCAGCAGACCGGCGCAGGCGCAAGTGTTGATGTGTGAACACGACGCCTGTGACGAACTGCTGTTCAGTCAGCAGGAGAAGCAGCAGCACATGCAAGAGGCCCACGGCGTCGAGATCAAAGACGAAATTGCGGAACGTGAAGCGTCTCGCAGGGGCAAGAAAGGCAAGCAAACCGCCGGAAAGTTGGAGTCTTCGTCCAGCGGAACCGGTCGAGAGCTGCGGTGTCTTGTGTGTAGCCAGGTCTTTGCGCGGATTCAGAACCTGCGCGGCCACTTGCGTACGCATTTCGAAGCGCTCGACGAGCGCAAGCTCCACGCGTGTCCAATGGCTGGCTGTGCCAAGGCGTACACGAAAAAGTCCAATCTCATGGCGCACTACAACGCAGCACATGACCCGATCAAGTCACAGCGCTTCAAGTGTCCACACGCCGGTTGCGATGGCGCGTTCGGGTACAAAAAAGTGTTGCAGACCCACATTACCAGCATTCACGACCCCAGGCAGCCGGTGAAGAAAGACGAGGTTGAAGGCGCAGCTGACGAATCCGATACATCGCCCACGATAAAGCGACCGCGACGCCGTGGGCGACAAGCGATGGGCGTGATGGCAAGAACACTTGGTGAGAGCAACAATGAAGAAGCTCTTGAGCATGTCAAGTGATGACGAAGTTAGAAGAAAAAATGTACCCATCTCAGATGGCGTCTCTTCATTTTCAACGGCCTTTGTCTTGGTCGATGGAAAGACCGAAAGCTCCGCGAACAGGCCAACAGGAACCGACTCCCGACGTCACTTCCAGCTGATGTGGCCAGTTCTTCCTCTAATACAAGGAAGAAAACGAAATGAACCCGTCCAGTTTGGTCATGTTGGCCAAGGTCCAGCGGGCTTTCCTTCCAGAACCTTTTCCGCATCCCTCAGAGCAAGATCATCGCCCAGATCAACCAATGTGGACCATCCAAGAGATCGTAGCTGCGCTTGTCTGCGTGGTCGCGACGTATGTGCTGACTGTGTCACTGCGAGCGTTGCGTCGCAAGCTGCGCATCGCCAACGGACTCGCACCTATCCCTGGCCCGCAAGGAACTTTTCTACTTGGCAACATGCCCCTCTTCGTCAAGAACAAGAACCGCATGTACCATCTGCTTGAGGACATGCTCAAGCAGTATGGCGGCCGCATGAAGATGCCGTGGCATTTGTTTTTCGACGGCGCAATTTACATCACGGACCCGAAAGACGTGGAGCACGTGTTGGCGACCAAGTTCGACAACTACATCAAGCCGCAGGGCTTCATCGACGCGTTCCAGGAAGTGTTTGAGCACTCGTTCTTCGCGATGAACCACGCGCATACGGCGGACAATGGCGACAAGTGGCGTCTCCAACGCAAAGTCGCGTCGCGCGTGTTCACGACCAAGAACTTCAAGCTGTTTGCCGAACAAGTGTTTACGCGCTACGCCGAGCAAATCGCGCACAAGCTGGAAGCGAGCAAGGCGTGCGACATGCAGGAGCTCAGCGCCGAGTACACGCTCGCAGCGATCTTCGACATCGCCTTTGGGACAGCGCTCGACAAATTTATCGATCCGCAGGTTTTTGCGGAGCGCATGAATTTCGTGAACGAGCACTGCGCGAGCCGTCTGTTTGTCAAGCAGTACTACAAATGGCTGCGTTGGGTCATGCCCAGCGAGTACAAATTGCGAGCGTACACACAGCAGATCCGTTCAATCGCGGACAAGATTTTGGTGGATCGACTGCAGGAGCCGGCCGAGCTTCTGGCCGAGCGGTTTGACATGCTCTCGCTATTTATCAAGAAAGCACGCGAGCTGGACGACGCCAGCGTCGAGCTGCTAGACCCGAAGACGCTGCGGTCGATCATCTTGACGTTCATCTTTGCCGGTCGCGACACGACCGCCGAGTGTATCACGTACATGTTCTACGCGCTCGCTCGCCACCCAGAGGTGCAGCACAAGATCCTGGCCGAGCTTGAGACGGTGAACGCCTGTGAGCCGGGCGCGGCGTTGAGCTACGACGACGTCAAGCAGCTCAAGTACCTCGACGCGTGTGCGTACGAGACCGTACGGTTGTACCCTTCGCTCCCGTACAACGTCAAGCATGCCGTAGCGGACGACCACCTCCCCGACGGAACGTTCGTCCCTGCGGGCACCGACGTGGTCTACTCGCCGTGGTTCATGGGCCGCACGGAAGGTTTCTGGGGCAAAGACGCGCTCGCGTTTCAACCGGACCGGTGGCTGCAGCGCAAGACCCGACCCACCGCGTTCGAGTTCCCAGCGTTCCAGGCTGGCCCGCGCATCTGCCTGGGTATGAACATGGCGATTCTCGAGGCCAAGATCTTCACAGCCGTGCTGCTGCGCCACTTCCACGTCCAGATCGCTGATGGTGAGTCAGAGGAGCGTGGATACATTCTCAAATCGGGACTGTTTATGGCTGGTGGACTGCCTCTCAAGGTGGTGCCACGCGCTCGCGTGTTCTCGTGATTGCCTCGGAAGAGGTTAGTGGTCCATGTCGCGTCTTTGACATCGTGTCGTGGAGCATTTATGAAGAAATCAAATCAATCAACTTTTTCTCAGATTTCCACAAAACTAATATTAGTTTAGTAACCTCGTTTGAGTGCCGTTTTTGATTACTCCCCCTATTGCGACAGCCTTTCACATGTCACAGACATCCATTCTACACTCCATGCTACCGGTATGACGACCGGTTGTTAGAATTTTGGATGCCAGTCTCCCCCACATCAACACCACAACACAGCCAGAGTCACACGGCTTCAAGCAGCACATTTGAGCGAGTATGGCGGACGCCAAGGCGCGGCTCACCTCGCTCTTCAACGGCAACACGGGGCAGACGAGCCAAGGAAACGATCCGCTGCGCTACAATGCGCCGAAAGAGCCGTCGCGCGGTGCGCAGAGCCAGCCACAAGCTGCGCAACAGCAAGCGACTTCAACGCAAGCGCCAGCGCCCAACAACGCCGTCGTGTTCCACACCACCGTGTCGTTATACAAGTACGAAGGCGGCAAGTACGCGCAGCAAGGTTCGGGCTCGTCTATGCTCGTCGGTTGCGTGCTCGTGGGCTCGGAGGTGACCTACTCGGTGCTGTTTTACGGCGCCGACAAGGCTGCGCTCTGCGAGGTGCCGCTGAAAGCCTGGAAACCGATTGTGCAGCCCAAGAATTACATGAACTTCTACGACGAGCGCGGCATGAATTGGTCGGTGAAGTTTCCGACCGAGGACGCGCTGGCCGAGTTTATGCGGCAGGCGTTTCTGGTCAAGATCCACATCGAAATCTGGAGCCCGCAGCGCACGCTGGACGCGAATTCGTTGTTGCTTCAGGACATTGGCGCGTCCGCGATCAAGAGCAAGAACGAGGATGACACGGCGCTCGCGCCCGTGGCCGCCGGCAACCGCGTGGCGGTCGAGTTCAAGTGCTGGCGCGTAGTGGGCAACGCCAAAGCGCCGCCGAACGACATTGTGGCCAAGTACCCGCCGTTTGAAAAGACGAGCGACGGCGAGCTGCGCAAGTTTCGCTTGGACGACGGCAGTGAGCGTATCAAAGCGCTGGATGAAGGCGTGCTGGGCATGAAGCGCGGCGGACGGCGAATGGTGCTCGCGCCGCCGGGCAAGACCAACGGGTCGGATTGGTATCTGATTGACGTGACGCTCGTGCAGACCAAGCGAGGAGGAAGCATGCGTCGTGCCTCGGAGCCGTCAACAGGAGCAGCAGCGGCGGCGGCGGCCGCATCCCCAGCGGAGGCGCTAGCGCCTCGTGAGTCGCGCAAGTCGAGACGCGAGACCACGACGAATGCTGGAGGGCGAAATGGTGACATAGTTCGCATGGAGGAAGAGAAGTCGAAGGATGACGCCGAGGTCCGAGAGCGGATGCGACAGCTGGAGAGAGAAGTGGAGATGCATCGAGCATTTGCCGGAGGGGTGGATCCTCGCCATGCAGGGATGGGGCCGACGGGGGGCTTTGCGCCGCAACCCCAGACCGCGTACTCGTTTGGAGGTTCTAGCGGTGGAGGATACTCGCCCTTTAGCTCGATGTTCTCGCCACAGCAACCTCAACAGGGCACCATGATGGCGATGGGACGAGTGGATGGGATGATCATGGAGCTCCACACGAAGGTCGACTATCTGATTCGCAATGCGTCAAGTGCCAGCAGCTCGTCATCGTATGGAGGCCCTGTTGGCGTCACGGATGTCCAGTCTGTGCTGCGTGGTGTCGAGCGTCTTGCCGGGGAGAACGAGCGCCTGCTTCTTCAGATCAACTCGCAGAATCAGCAGTACGTGTCGTACGAGAAGCGCTGCGAAGAATTGCTCAAGCACAATCAACGCTTGCAGGAAGAGAAACGTCTGGCCGACGAGAAGTACCAATCCATGGCAAGCTTGCAGCTCAACTACAACGCCGAGATTTCGAGCTTGACCAGTACCAGAGATGCAGCGATCACACAGGCGAATCGGTTACACGGCGAGTATCAGCAGTTGCTGACGGCGTTTTACCAGAAGCAGCAAGTGTCCTCTGAGAACGAGGAGCAGCGCAACGCACTGGAGTTTGAGCGTCAAACTCGTGCTCGCTTGGAGAAGGATCTTCAGCGCGAGACGCAGGCGCGCTCGATTGTCGAACAAGAACTCACGCTGCTCAAGAGGCAGCTGGACGTATTCACGAAGATGAAAGAGTCGGAACTGCAAAACCTCCGCCAAGAACTGGAGAAGCAACTTCACGCCGTGCGCGCGAACCAGCACAGCGAAGTGGAAGACCGCATCAAGCAACTCACGGCCGACTACCAGCAGCAAGAGAAGCGGCTCCAGCAGGAGTGGAGTGCGCAAGCCGAACGCCAGGCAGCCCAGTACCAGGCGCAGATCGACAGTTTGGAGAAGCAGTTTGCCGAAGAGGCGAATGCCAAGGCGCAGATGCATACCGAGTTGCAGTCTGCGTGGGCTCAAGTTCGAGAGCTAGAAGAAAAAGCCACCACGCACGCGACTGAAGCTGTGAATGACGCTGCCGCCGTCGGCCTTGCGGACGAGGAGAAGAGGATATACAATGTGCAAATTGAGTTGCTGCAGCAGCAAGTGAAGGAGCTGGAGGCCGAGAAGTTTGCCCGAGTGCAGCAAGATATCGCAACAGGTCAGCTTGGCTCACCATCCTCGAGCCCACGTGGCCACAAGAAGTCGGAGTTCGTGGACGATGGTGACGCTACTGCTGCGACACTCCAGGCTGAACAACTCATGGCGGCTGCAAAGGCCAAGGAAGAAGCTGCGGACCGCACGCTTGCTCTGGCGCAAGAGATTAAGCGCGAAGCCGAGTCGACGATGGCGAGTTCGAACGGCGACAGTGGCAGCCAAGGCCAAGAAGTCCAAAAGAATACTATCTCGCTGTTCAAAGACGCGATCAACAAGATCTTTTATCGGTTTGAAGACGTGTTTGAGGACGAGGCGTACGCGTCTGCATCGCTGGAGGGCAAGCAAGTTCTCAGTGTCATCCGCAAAGTGCTCAAGCAGAGCACAAAGGAAGTCATCAAGGGATTGCAAGAAGAGGAAGCCGTACCCGCAGCCTCAGCACCAGCTCCACTGACGGCATCCGATGCTGCAGCTCCAGTTCCAGCTCCTGCTCCGACTACCACACCTGTACCAGCAGGCTCAGAGCAAGAGGAACCAACAAAGTTTTCACTTGCCGTTCCGCTCGCATTTGGCGTAGCTGCCGCGGCGGTCGGTGCCGGTGCGGTCGCCGAGGAAGGGAACGAGTCGGATGCATCGAACGACGAGCCGCCTCCACCCCCATCGCGCGAAGAAGAAGAGCCTGTGGCCGCACAGACACAGCCACAAGTCCAAGTCGCTTTCCCAGAGGAGGCACCGCCCGCCATGCTCTCGCCAGTGAAGGAGGAGCTGACCATGGCAGGTGGCGTCGATGATGACGATGACGAAGACGAGGAAGTTGATGTCGTGAACGAAGATCTGCTTTTTGGTGCCGCCAGCGCAGATGGTGCGACTGGCACATCGATTTATCCGCTCGCCACTGGAGTTTCGCGACTTGCAGACGACAGCGAGGAGTCGGAGGACGATTTTGAGGACTGAGTGATTGAGCGTGCTCCTGTGCTTCAAGCACTGTGTCAAACGGAAGCACACCCTACCGGGAGACAGGATGCTCCATAAGCCAACCACAATTACTGTACACGCACAGAAGGAAGAAAAATACATGTTTTGTTGATTGCAGTCGCGTTGATTCCAGGCGCAAAGCGTGGAGCTTGCTACTTCGCTCCACCACGCCGCCCCCCACAACGACTCGCTGGCCGAGGGATCCGCTTGTGTCTGTATAATAGAACCCCGCGGGGCATCTTCATTCCTTCTGCTGTGCCACCAAAATCAACCGAAAGCACCTAGTGGGAGCGTGTCTGTTCGAGCGGCGACGACTTGAGCTGCACAAACAACTGGCGCATCCGCGACACATCCTCGTCTTCCTCGTCTTTTTTCTTCGCCTTGACCGGCTCCGGCTCCGGGGTCTTGTTCTTGCCGTCTTTCTTAGTCGTGGCATTCAGCGCAGCGAGCTTCTGCTTGCGGTTAGCCTCCAAGTCCACGAGCGTGACCACGCGCTCCCACGGGTTCTCGCTCTCGAGGTCGGCCGCGAGCTTCTCGAGCGTGGCCTGTTCTTGCACGCGGTTGGCCTGCTGCTTGGACTCCTTGATGCGGCTGCGCTCGGCGAGAAAATTGTCCATGTCGGTCTTGGCCTTGTCTTTGCTCTTGACCGCCACTTTCTCCTGCTCTTGCGCCTTGAGCGCGATCTCTTCTTCGTACTTTTGCATAAACTTGCTGTACAACACACACAATCCCACCACATTAGCTCTGTCTCCCTCCCAATGGCCCATGCGCTTCGAGTCAACAAACTTACGTCAGCTCATTGTCCTCCTCGATGACCGGGAACGACGGCGGCGCGGCCACCGGCTCGGGCACATACACCTGCTGCTCGTACACGGGCGCCGCGTCCTCCGCTTCGGGCACGTACGCCTGCTGGTGCTGCAGTTCCTGCTCAAAGTCCTGCTGCTCGCCCAGATCGTACGAGGTCTGTTGCTCGCCAAGGTCGTACGAGGCCTGGGTCTCGTTCGCCTCGACTTCGTAAAAGCTACAATAATTTGCACAAAACTGTCAATTGCGGAGCTTGTAAAAAGCCGATTGAAGCGCCAGCAACGCACTCTCCGTTGAAGCCAGCGTCCGCCTGCGGCTGGAAGCTGCTCAGGTCGCCTGTCTCCTCTCCGTCAGCGGCAAAGGGGTCCATGGTGTCGGTCGGGTAGTGTAGTGTAGGATGTGGAGCTCTTCGTTTGGGAACGGATCTCTCCCCCTTCCGCGTGGTCCCGACCTATTGGAAAAACCTCGGCACTTCAAGCAGACGATAAACCTCGATGAAACGGACCACGGTATCCTTATCTCGGGTGGTGCAACATTCACCCTAAAGTAGGCAATTTTATTATAAAATCGAAGTGGTATACATAATCTTGGGATCATGAGGTTTTATCCCCACAAAATGAGGTGGAAATCTTGGTGGTCTTTTGGCTGGCTCCGGTTGGTCGGCGCTGTCGGCGCTTTGTGTGAAGCTGCTGGAGCTTGTGCCAACAGACAAGAAACCCAACTCCTCTTTCATCTCCTGTCAAAATGGTCAAGCAGAAGAACCACACCGCGCGCAACAACACCGTCAAGGCCCACAAGAATGGCATCAAGAAGCCGAAGAACCACCGATACCACTCGACCAAGGGCGTACGTCGCGATTCCCAACGCCAACGGAGCTCTGGAGCCTGAGGTATTGATCGATTGTGTTAATGGTGCCAATAGCTCGACCCCAAGTTCTTGCGCAACCAGCGTTGGGCTAAGAAGTTCAACAAGAAGCACGCCAACAAGTCGGTCAAGGTGCGTTTCACTGGGCGATTGGATCGAGTTGTGTATTGTTTTGTTGATTGATTTGAAAAAACTGATGGTGTGATTTCAATTTTTTGTTGGATTCGATCCAGGCCGAATAAGCGTTGTCTTCATGACTGGCGGTGATCTCTCGCGCAGTATGACGTGAAGCGCGGTTCTCTTCAGTGGTGGAGCGTCGTTTGACAGATGCGCGGTGGATCGTTGGCGATGGCCTCGGTTGCTAGAAGGTAGCAGAGGAAACAGGGGTTGATTTTGTTCTTTCTCTTTCTCGACAGCGAGAGCAGAAACCCGCGCGCTCGTCGATGGGTTTAAATCAACAGCGTGCGTTGCTTCTTTCGAGCAGGAAATGTGGTCCGCTTTTCCGTTCCATTCAGTCCTCCGACGGCGGCGAGCGAGTATCGAACCGGAAACGTCTACCGACCAGCGAGCACACGAGATTTCGAGTCAAACTCCCAGACAGACAGACAGGCACGTAGTGGGGCAGTCAGATTTGTGGGATCGAGCCAAGGAGACAGGAGTCGTTCGAGCGTGTGGTGGATGGTGTGTGCTTGTGGCGGGTGGGGGAGCGACCAGTGTGTGTGTGGGGGGGGGATGTGTTGGGGGGAACGAAGGTGATGAACAACATTATCAACCTTATCTACATTTTCTGAAGAAATTGTGAAGAGAACGAGTTCTGATTCGTTCCCCAAAAACATCCCCTCCACGCGCTCACACGACATCAACAAGCACATCCAGTCACTCCGCCCGACCGCCCTGTTGCGCGGGCGAGCGAGCGAGACCAGTTGACGAGAGTCGTTCCCAACCATCATAATCGTTCCCGAAGTGTTCCGACGTCTCGCTGTCACCACCTATCCGCCCCGACCACCAATGCAGCGCTCGATACCTCCGCCGCCGCCGTCGTTCTGCCCTGCCCTGTTGATTAATCGTGTGTCTCTGTCTCGCAGATCGCTATAGTATTTTCGAAGACTTCCTTCGATATGTCCAATCCAATACAGTGTTCATGTTCCTCCTCGTATAGTAGTCTATTCCTCCTTGACGTTCGACTCCTCGACGGCCTCATTTTTGGTAGCGTCTTCCTCGACATCCTCGTCCTTGACGGCCGCGCTCTTGACGCCGTCCTTGCTCTCCCCCTCCTTCACCGACACTGGCGGGTCGATGATCGAGCGCACGTTGAACTTGCGGTACTTGTGGAAACCCGTCACGATGCTGAGACCAAACGTGTTCTAGAAAGCAGCACACCAGCGAACGACCATCAGTCAATCAGTTTCACCCCCCTGGTCCATATTACCAATTCAAGCGTCGACCTACTTTGAAGACCTCGACGAGGATGACCACGTTGGGCTTTGTCAAGTTCACCTTGTGCTCCTCACCGACCAATCCCGCCAGCATCTCAATCACCTCCATGGACTCGAGACGCGTGCAGTTGCGGCGCTTCATCTCCACCGCGTACTGCAATACCAACATCCCAGTCAGAATCCAAATTCCATCTCCTCTCAAATCCAACAAAACGTAGTGTACCTCGACGGGGGTATCCTTGGTGGCCTCGTCGGTCGTGAACTTGTCAATGAACGCCTTGATCATGGGCTCGGCCGCGGTTTTGATCTCCTCAACGGTTGAGTAGCCGATCGTCTCCAGCGGGATGATGCGGTTGATGAACCGCGAGGAAAATTCTTTGGTCTCTTCTACGTCTTCCAGGATCTTGCGCACCAACTCGACGGCCGAGATGTTCTTGTCCAAGACCTTGATCAGCAGCACGCCGCGCACGCCTGTGTCCAGCGGCGTGAAGCGACCGGTCTTGCGGTCTTTCACGTCGGCCTTGAGCGCCTTGATCTCGTCCTGGAGCATCTGCTGGACGGTCGAGGATGCCTCGTTCTCCTCTGCCTTGTCATCCGTCTCGGCCTCGCCCTCGCCCGCGGCTTGGTCGTCGGCCTCTGTACTCACCTTTGGGTACATCTTGTCGGCCAGCTCATTCAAAATGTTCAGCGCATCACGGACACTCTGGCGCTCCTTGGTGCGGTCGCACGTGACCAGGATGCCGCTGCTGCCCTTGGCCGTGGACGCGCTGGCGATGTGGCCCTTGTGGCGTTTCTACGCCATACCTCGAGGGCGTCGTCACATACTGAAACAAGACACACCCTTTGCTGATGCCAACGTACATTGTTGTCCTGGGCTCCCGACTGCCACTGCTTCTTGCGCTTGTCGCCCGCTCCATCGCCGCCCGCCATGGTGCTTGCTTTCCGCGTTCCTGGTGGTTGTTGGGGCTGAATCGAAGGCGGACAGCCAACACAACCGATAAAGTCCATTGATTGGGTAATATTGGCGGTGATGGAATAATTAAAACCAATAAAATGACGTCATCTCGCAGCGACATGGCTACATTTGGGGCGCTACATCGGAGCGGGGTGGCAAACTGATCCGAATCATGATTAGATTTGCTTTTCACTTTTCGACGTTGAACGAGCCCTTCGCTAGGTTCTAGGACTGTACTAGGAATTTAAAACAGTTCCTAAGCCATTGCGCGGGCCTGGAGCGCCGCCTTGACCGCGTTCACGCGGCCGTAGCCGTACTGGTTGTTCGGGTACATCGAGTCCAACGTGCCGCCACACGTGTATCCGCTCGCCAGCAACGTCGGCGTGCGCTCGGTCGTGCTGGTCAGGATGCTGCGCACCTGGCTGAACGTGAGCTTCTCATTGGCCGAGAGCATCAGCGCGATCACGCCCGTGACGTGTGGCGCCGCGTGTGAGGTGCCCTGGATCGTCGTGTAAGACGTGTCTCCATCGTAGCTCGCCGAGCGGATGTTGATACCCGGGGCCGTGAGGTCAGGCTTGATCCGTCCTGACTGGGTGGGTCCTTTGCTCGAGAGCCCGCCGAGGCCATCGGTGATGGTGGTCGCTCCGACGCTAATGACATTGGGCGAATCGCCGGGCCCACGCACGGTCGAGCAGCCGCCGAAACCAGCGTTGCCACCGGAATATACGGGGATGATGCCAGCCGCCGACCAGGCGCTAATCACTCCATCGTAGAACGATCCAGAGCCTCCCCACGAGTTGTTGACGACGTGCGGCGCCTTGCTGCAGTCCGGATTCTTGCCCGCGGGGTCGGTGGGGCAGAGCATGAACTGGCCGCAGGCGAGCAGTGCCTCTTGCGTGCAGAAGTTGGCGTTGCAGCCTCGGCAGCCAATCCACGAGGCGCCCGGCGCCACACCAATGCCCAACGCGCCGACGGCTGTGCCCAGTGTGTGTGTGCCATGGCCATCGTCGTCGTACGGCTCGGCCTTCTGCTCGGTGCCGTCGAACCAGCCGTACGACTTGCGCCAGTTTCCGCGGAGAACCTCGTGCGTTGCGCGCACGCCAGTGTCGATC